>JASDQU010681275.1:108410-124672 GCA_032191745.1 Picea mariana
AGGCGTGGCAATTCCAAAGACACTTCTATCAGAAATGTAAGCATCTTCATTAAAATTGAATAAAAGAATAATTGTGAAAAATAATTATTCAAATTGTGGTACTGTACAAAATGGATGACGGTCACTCCCATTTTACAGGAAAGAAGGAAAAACTCAGGACCCCAGTTCCCACTGCCTAATGATCAAGAATATAGGGCATGGTCGTTTTAGGTCCAACACCCAGGTTGGGTTAGATGGTTGTTAGTCAAGACTCTTTTGATGGCATTCCTCCCTCACCTCACAGCCTTATTCTCTTTCAAGCAAAAATGTCGGAGTTGTATTATCATCACGCTAACATCATCTTGAGATTTTCTGGTTTCTGCTACCTCTACAAGCTTTTTACAAGCAGCTTTAGGGCCTCCTCCAAATGGTGTCAAATTAGGTTGCTTCTGGACACAGAAAGGCCTAGCAATATCAACTGCTTCTTGATTAGTAACTTTATCCCACAACCCATCTGATGCCAAAATTAAAAATTCGCAGTCAGATGTTATTTCAATCTTTCTGGTGTCTGGTTCAGCTGTTATCCATTCTTTCATGTGCAAATCGCCTATTGCCCTAGATACAGCTAGGGATCCCTGAACTCGCCAAACTCCGTGGYGGAGGTCCACAATTCCACTCAAATTCTCTATCCGTTGTCGCTCGTCCTCCCTTCCAGCTCGATGATCACACGTAAGGGCTTCAGAAGCACCATCTCTGCTAATAACTGCTCGACAATCCCCAGCGTTGGAAACCACTAAGTTACCATTTATAATCAGAGCAGTTACACAAMMAGTACCGCTGCCAACCTCCWGYTTCAAAAACTCTGCATCTGTTGTTAAGTACCCAGCTCTAACAGCCTGCTCAAGAATATCCCCTGTTTCATCTTCCATCCCGAGCATAGCATCCACAATATTCTGCCCAATATTTTCGGCAGCGAAAGCTGCAGCCGTCCTACCGCTATGACCGTCAAAGACGCCAAAGAAGGCCTGTTTGGAATCACCAAGAACATTGACCATGGCCTGGTGAGTATCCTCCATGAATTCTCGCCGACCCTTTTTAGACGAAACCGCATAATGCAAACCCTCCACATTGACCTCCATCGGCTGCTCCATGGCTGCGCACGGCGCATTCAGTTCCAGCGAGTGGAACGGTACATCCAGCCTCTGCGGGCGTTTCCTCTGGAGTAGAGGCGAAGGGCACTTGCCGCCAATAAACGGGGAGCTGCCAGAGCCGAAGACCGAGGGAGAATTCCCCGCAACAATGCAAGCCATGTTCACAATCTGCGGATGTTGCAGCCGCTGTTTCAATTCAATTGAATGTCTCTCTCGAAGCCTGTTAGACGTTGTGAATTCCTATAGGGTATCCGCTGAGCATTTATATTGCCTCAATTGTTCAAATCAAATCAGATTTACGAAAATTGCTCCGTCAACATCATGTGCCCGAATCCACAGTATACAGTAGACAGTGCATTATTATCTGTAATAGCACTGTCTATGCGCTGGAACACTGTGAAATGGTCTAAAAATGAGGGATGTGATGGCAAGAGGAAAGTCAGAAAAGTTAAATTGCTTTTTATGAAGTTGATTTATTTTCGGACTGACCCAATCGGTGTCCTGAACGCGTCAATTATAGTATATTTCTGTGGGCCACTATGCAAGCATCACATTTATAAGGACCTTATGATATATTATTTTTTGGGGGCCAGAGAAAAAGGTGCTGTCAATCGTGATTATCGTAAAGGACAATGGAATCAAAATATTGTCAAAGTATTAACGCAGATATTTGTTTATACTTATCCATTGGTATATGTTCATTGTTCAATGAAAATAAGTTTAGACTTATCCATTGGTATTACTTCAATAAAGATAAAAATAATACAATAATAACCGGATTAATGAATGGTGCAGAGGACGTTTCCATCAACGAAAAGAATTATATAGATTATCATTAGGGAATTAGGGATAGATAAATATAATTAAACTAGCATATCTCTAAGTGAAGGAATGGAACATGATGAAGAGATGGTAATAAAATAAAGTATATTTATTTTAAATATGGTTTTATTATTATATTTGTCTAAGTAGAGTATATCTTAATTGTTATGAGTTAATTTTTTTTTTTTTTTCAAAGTATGTGACAGTATATCTTAATTGTTTATGAGTTAATTTTATTTGACTTTCAGTATGTGATTGCATAAAAAAATTTAAAGTTTTCAATTTTTTTTTTATTAATTTTGATTTTTTTTTTAAATATTTTATTTATTTATTTATTTTTTAGAAATTTGAAATTTTTAATCTTTTATTGGTTGAAGGTAATGATATGACTATTTTTATGTGGTTTTAATAGATATTGTCAGATTACAATATTTAATTAAAAATACTAAAAAACATAAATTTTAGAATTTTTGGCCTAACTTGTATGTTTGGATAAATTTAGAACATCAAAGTGTTATAAATACTATCTTTTTACATTGCCAATAACATAATATCATTTATGTAAGTCAATTATAAGAAAATGTAATCTACTTTCACATTCCTTCTTCCCTCAATTGTCACAATGCTTATGACTAAAATGTTAACCTAGACTATATTTTTCTATCTAATTTTTCAAATAAAAATAGTTTATCAACTCTTCCAACTTTTTTTCAAAATTCTTGTAATAAACCTAAACCCAAAACAAGATAACAATATATTTTCAACTTCACAATTAAATTCATTTGCATTTATTTCGTATAAAGAATGAGCGTATATTCTTCCTATTTCACATTTCTCCACAATACTTTTGATGCATCTTAAAAAATCTATGAGTTTGGAAGTCAAGAGACTAAGTGTGTCTATGTAACCCTTTTTACTATGAAAAAATCTATGCTATTGTAGTAAAACACATATTCAACTTTGATTCAAGACATCTAGGGTCTAGGGATTTAAATCAATCCATGTCAATGTAGTGAAAATATCATCATTTATATTTTGGTTCAAAGCTCGATTTCAAATATTAAAGTGGTGTATATCTATGTCTACAAATCCTTCTTGGATATAGTGAGAGTCTACAAATCCTTCTTGGATATAGTGAGAAATCCTGTCAAATATTGTAAATTACAACTTAACTTTATTTATTTAACGCAAAACTGAGATCAACATTTTTGAAGTAAAACTTGACATAAAAACATAGTATTATTAGCATTAATGTGCCACAACTTCTTTCAAATTACTCAAAGAAAGATAATTTGTGTTTAAAATTAATAACTATTAGTCCATCATACTTATACTTTGTGTCAAAATATACATACAAGTTGTTTTCAAATTACTCAAAGCAAGGTGGTTTGTGTTTAAAATTAATAATTATTATTCCATCATTCTTATACTTTGTGTTAAAATATACATACAAAAGTGCTTAAAACTAGTTCACAAGTGTATGATAAGTACAATAATTACTATTTCTCATTTTAAGATATTTGTGCACAATGATATAATTTCTATTTTTTTGTTTTGGATTTCTACTCTACTTTTTTTAAATTACAATTTTAATATAATTAAAGTAGCATACCTAGAAATGAAGGAATGGAACATGATGAAGAGGGTGTCATAGAAGAAAGTATATTTATTTGAAATATTGTGTTTTATTATTAATATTGGAATGAGTTAAAAGTCATAATTATAATATTTATGAGTTATTATGTGTTTTTTTTAAAGTTAACAAAGTTTTATTTGCATTTCTTTTTTAATACTTTGACAATTTCAAAAATGAATTAAAACTCTTAAGAATAAATTTCCATAATCAAACATCCTATCAATTAAGTTGAATTATAACTTTTAACAAAATTCCTATATAATTTAGAGAAGAATTTGAATGAAAAAATTATTGAGTTTGTGTTTTAATTTATTCCATCAATTATTGATATTCACAAGTTTTCTTTTATTACTCTTTTTTTTTTCATGTGGTAATCTATATGTAATGTTTTATTACCCTTTTTAATGAAATTTATCTAAACATTATGAAATTCTTAGTATATTACTTATATGTTTCTTTTGATTTTAGGGATTCATAAATTAGAATAAGATTAGACAATACAAGGGAATTTTAATAACTTGTGACACTTGTACTAGTAGAAGTGCTTCATTTGCCTCTAGGTCTTAATTTACTAGTAGAAGTGTTTGATTTGTTGACGGAATTTTAATGACCTGATGTATTCACGATTGGATATTTCTATGATGATGCCTCATTTAGTACAAACAATAAGGATATATTTTGAGAAATGTTTGTTTTACAATAAATACATTAAGTATTTTTTATATAAAAAATATTTCAAACAAAAGTTTGAGGTTAATTGCCAATCACCACTAACCATAATGCCAGAATAGAGCGACATAGAGATTTATTGCTTTTAACAAGAGAAAAACATTGAATGTGGATTTTACATAATTTAAAACCAAGAAAAAGCAACATCCCAATTTGAATTATATGACATGTTCAATTATTTCACTAGAGAAAACATTGTGTTCAAGTAGTGTGCACCTTTCTTTTTGTGTTGGAGTTATTTACCTCTGTAATAGTCATACGCTTTGGATTTGTGGCAATGGATGATATGAACCGAGTAGCAATTTCCCTCGAATTTCAAAAGATGAGTTAAGCATAGAATGAATGTTGGGATTGTGGTAGTTAATATTGGGATTATTAGGCCTTTGACTTAAGCCCATTATGATATTTGTAGTGCCCAAAGTGTTACTTCCTAGGAAAATATTATGTAGGAAATTTCCAATTCCTTCTTGTTTTCCTTCACCATTGACTTCTCCAATAACTTGTAGTTGGATGCTCACAATTGTGGAAATTGTGAGTGGCCCCAAAAAACTTTGAAGGAAGCCAAGGAATTTTTGTGCAAATAGTGACAATTGCACGACTGGGATTGGTAGAATGATTTTGTAAAATAGGAGCTCAAAAAATATCGTCATTGCTACACATCGACCATTTCGATTAGTTTTTAAGGATTGCATGCTTACATGTCCATGCCCCTTTGTGGCATTTACTTATGATAAGACATTGAAAGTGACAACATGACTAGGTGTGTCCTCACACCTCCAATGATTGGGTATTCATCCATTGATTCCATCCAAATGCAAAGAGGGTGTGCCCAATGTTGCAAAACTCAAATCTTGCATATTTGGGCATCTTCTACATGAATTAACCATTTGTTGTTCCATTTCCATAGATAGGATCATTGGTGGAAAATCTGTGAGTTTCTTCTATAACTGTAAGGTAAATGGTAACACAAATGATCATCGGTAATGTGTAAGAAAGCACTGGGCACAATAAAGGAACCACCAATTCAAATCATACTTCATGAAATTTGTGTGCATACATTACCACGATCTCAGTGTTGTCTCCAACACCTATTGAAAATTTTTTGTAGACATGAATGAGTTTGAGAAATAGAGGAGTAGAACCCTAAATTTATGGATGATATGGAGCTACTTCAAATAAAATAAAGATAAATTGCGTTTTCCACGATCGAGAGTAGTGTTGTCGGCTTCTCCATCAAGTCTTTTATGCTTGTACAGGTCGAAGTGCTAAATAAAGAAGGTTTTCTAGATGTAATGCTTCTAGCAATGAGGGATTTAACTCACCTCTACTCTGATCTTCCTTAGTCTTGTTTAGATGTTGCACATCACGAGGGCCCTTTCTCTATTAAGTACATGGATTTGGCAAAATAGGGATGCAATTTTCTTTCGTTGAAATCTAATTGTATGCTCATAGAAGCTCGAGATCATACCACAAACCGCTGAAATTGTGTATTATTATTTACCATTGAAAATCGATGTCTACATCCCTTTGCACATCCTTGTTTTCAGGAAAATCTTTGGTGAGTAGGATTCATCTCCTCGACAAAACAAGTAGAGATAGCTAGCTTCTTTTCCAATATTCTTTAAATTATACTATTGAATGTGAAAGCGATAGTAGAGGAAAATGCCTACAATTAGATGATCAACTCCCTTATCTTTGCAAGCAATCTAAACAGTTATCTTCCAGTGCCATGTCTTACTCCAAATACACACACAAGTCAATAAACACTCTTCCTCAAACTTAGTCTAACATATAAGTGAATATTATGAACTTGCAATAAACGAAATCAAATTGATATAAGTTAAATCAATTCTATCCATAATTTATCACATCAAACACATTAAGAGAGAAATACACAATGAATTGAGGGACAAGGGTGTGGGGCGGGAAATATATTTATATTTATATAATGTAAATGTTAAACCAATCTTTTACTCAATTCTAGTTGTCAAAACCTTTTTCACCCAAGTATGGGTTCCTCCAACCTAATCCACTTAGCAATCTCAACTCAATCCATGAGTCACAGTCTTACTTTGGAAGGGAAATCCAAAAAGGATTTAAACCCTACACAAGACTAAACAAGGCTCCAAAACCAAGGGGTTCTTATTATAAAGGCTATAAAAACCTAGGCATATTTCCATGGAATTCACCAACATACAAGTACAATGACTAGCATTAGTCCCTTCCAACAACATAGAACCCTTATTATATGATTGTGAAACACTTTGAATCATTGGGACAGTTTGAAAACCAAAACCAAAACCAAAATTGGATTCACAGAAACACTATGAATCAGTTAGTTTCCCTACTCTTAACATTGAAGTTTAATTTTGCGATCCTCGCTCAAATTTGAAACCGCATAATGAAAACCCTCCACATTGACCTCCATTGGCTGCTCCATGGCGGAGCACGGCGCATTCAGTTCCGGCGAGTGGAGCGGAACATCCAGCCTCTGCGGGCGTTTCCTCTGGAGCAGAGGCGAAGGGCACTTGCAGCCAATAAACGGGGAGCTGCCAGAGCCGAAGACCGAGGGAGAATTCCCTGCTACAATGCAAGCCATGTTCACAATCTGCGGATGCTGCTGCCGCTGTTTCAATTCAATTGAATGTTTCTCTCGGAGCCTGTAAGACGTTGTGGATTCCCATAGGTATCCGCTGAACATTTATATTGACTTCAATTGTTAAAATCAAATCGGATTTACGAAATTTACATTGCCTCAATCGTTTAAATCAAATCAGATTTACAAAAATTGCTCCGTCAACACCTATGTACCCGAATCCATAGTATTGTTATCTGTAAAACCACTGTCTATGCGCTGGAACACAGTGAAATGGTCTTAAAAATGACAGGTGTGATTCTCATTACGTTTGTCCCGTCAAAGTCCCGGTGATTGCAAGAGGAAACTCACAAAAGATAAATTGCTTTTTATGAAGTTGATTTATTTTTAGGTTGAATCAATCGGTGAGCTGAACGCGTCAATGATAATATGTTACTGTGGGCTAGTATGAATGCATCCACATTTTGAAGAACCTTATGGTACATTATTGTTTTGGGTTCTTCAGAAAAAAAAAAAAGTGCGGTTAATCTTGACTCTCGTAAGGTCCCACAGGAATCAAAATATTGCAAAGTATTAACCCACATCTACGACGTTGACTTGTTACAGTAGTAAGTAGTAGTTTGATTAGCACAACCACATTATATCATCTTATAAGAGTGGTTGAGATAAACCGATATTATAAATTCACATTTCTCCATTTTGGAGTGCGGATTGGCATCGGCTCATTGCAAAATTTGAGAAGAGAATAAATCACCCGTCAGAGCGCTGGGCTCTGAGAAACATTTACAATTTTTATAGGGCCATAACGACTAATACAGTGTGGAGGGTTCTGATGAAAAATGGCTTATGGCATCGTGTCATAAAAGACAAGTATCTTCCTCACGAGACAATAGCGAGGTGGTTGAGATCGGCTACAAATGTTGCGGTGCAGGGATCTCAGACTTGGAGAAATCTACTAAAATCCTTGCATATTATTTTACATTGGCTTGTATGGAGTTTGAGTTCGGGACAATCCATTATTATTGGAAAAGATTTGATATTGGGTATGGGGAAAGCCTCGATATTGTCTTAAGATCTGGTAACAAATCTAAATCAGAGAAGTGTATATTATTTGTATTAGGCTAGAAGCGAGCTTCGTCCTGGCATGATCTTCTCTAATTGGATAACCAATGATGATTTGGGACTGGTGGGAGATTTAGTGTTAGAATGGGAAATGTTTAGAAGAGCCTTAATCGATTTTGGAGTTCAGCTACTAGAGAGACTAGATGCTCTAAAATGGATGGGTGGTGACTATTATGGCCAGCGTACAGTTAAAAATGTGTATGATGCCTTAGAGTCAAAGCAGTGGAAAAATTCAATTGGAGGATGGAGGAAGATTTTATGGTTATGGGAACGTCCTCTAAAAATCAAACTCTTTGCAGAAAATAAAATTCTGACTTGGGAGAATTTACAACTCAGAGGACCAAGCCTTTGCTATTTATGTAAGAGCAACTGGGACTCTGTAAATCATCTGTTTGTAGATTGTCCATTTACTATTTCTGTCTAGGATAGGATTAAAGCAACAAAACCTCTTACATCTGGGTGGAACGATGCAACAGTAGCAGAGTGTTTTAAAAATTGGAATGTCCAAAACAATCATATCCTACTATGTCGGATTTTATTTGTTGATATATCTGGCTAAAAAGAAACTTCTCCATTTTTTAGTCTGGAAATCCTTCTATTCAGAAGGTGGTCTATAAAACATTAGGCACGGTGGGTGAAACCAAGAAAAAGGTAAACGAACACATTCTGAGAGCTCATGTAGGTGTAACAACTGGTCAAGGTATTATTGGGTGGTTTGATGGGGATGCACAACAAAATGGTAAAAAAAGTGGGGCAGGCGGGGTGATAAAGATCAATGAACATTCAACATATAAATGGACATTAAATTGTGGGCATGGAACAAATACTAGAGTGGGGGTATGGACATTACTTACATTGGCATCTCGACTCTCACTCTCAAATATTATTGTCCATGGAGACTCTAAAATAGTCATAGATTGGTTGAAGGGTAAATGTACACTACAAGTGGTCACCCTAGACTGTTGGAAGGAACAGATAGTTGATCTTATCGAGTTCTCTAGGAATATTTCTTTTGCTCATGTTTATAGAGAAGATAATCAAAAGGCGGACAATTTATCCAAACAAGCTCTCCATAAGCATTCGTGGATTATTGCATACTATCTATATGAAGAGGGCCATGAGGGTCCAACTATGTTCTTAAATTTATATTAGAAGTCTTTGGAGAGGATATAGTGATCTTTTGTGAAGGTTTTGGGGCGCCCTTTTGTCTAGCTTTATGTTAAGGGAAATATGTATTTCCTTTTACATAACTATGTATTTTTTGTTCTTTTGGAGTTTTTAGCTGGAGTCTCATCGGGGGATATAGTTTCCACTATCTATTTTGGGTGATGTACATTCCAAGGTATCCAAAGGGTTATTTTGATGTAAAAGTATGATGTGATCAGTTTATATTTTCAATATAAATATAAAGTGAAATTTTATGTGAAAAAAAAAGGTCGGTCTCATTTCTATCTTTCCAAATAAATGGCTCTTATCATGATATATCAACTATTTTTATAATGTAATTGTGTTAGTCTTTTAGCATTTCAACTATTCATTTCTATAATGAAAGTAAAGTCCTAAATAGAGCCCATAAAACAATTGAACCTTTGATGAAAGTAAAGATCTAAATAGTAAGAGTGTACATTAAATTAATTGAGATTGTAGTAATTTGATTTGATGACATTGCCTAACTCTATGAACCATCATGAAATTCTTGGCATTGTCCTACCAGAAATATGGCGCTTCTTTCTCTAGGTTTTGCATGCAGCAAAGGATGATAGGGATTAGAAGAGGCATCTAGGTTTTGCATGCAGCAAAGGAGGATAGGAATTGGAAGAGGTATCATCTGCACTATCAAATTTGATCCACCTCACTATCAACATTCAGATTTACTTTCCTATCGGAATTCAGAACCACTTCTCTATCGAAGTTCATATCCACTTTCCTCTCGATATTTGGACTCACCTCCCTATGCAAAATATATACAAACAAAAGCAAATCTATTGTAACCTCAAATCCCCGAGTTTTGCAAGAAGCACATGAAGATAGGGATGTCAAAAGGTATCATGTGTAAAACAATTAGAGACAAAGAAAATCGATTGTAACCTCAAATCTCAATGGGCATTAATGCTACACAAGTCTTGTTATTTTTAAGATGTGAATTCATGTAAAACGTACAAGAAATATATTATTGAATTACATATTTTCTAAAATGTATAGGAAATAGATTATTGAATGACATTTTTCTGGGTAAGAATTCAACCTATGGATATTCAAGCATTATTAGTTTCTTAATATTTGAATATACTTATTGTAATGCATAAGCTAGAAAGAAACCCTAAAATAATTAATGCATATATCTATTGTAGATGCAAAGTAAGTTGTAAGAGGAAAATGGGTATTCAACTACTTTCCATGTTGCAGAGAAGACAACAATTCATAACCTTGAAAGAAACCAAAAGAGAATTAAGGTGTGTATTGTAGATGCAAGATACGTACTCAGAAGTGCTCGAGTATTCACACAGTTTCCCAGCTGCAGAGAAGACAACAAAATCCACAATTATGTAGAACAATATTGAAAACTCCCCAGCCTTCTTCAACAACCCACCCAATCTCATCTGCAAAGAAAAACTTTCTTATCATCGATTTCTAGAACTAGCATGTGGTTCCACTCTACAAATAAACGTTATCACACACAGTATATGAAACGAGTGTGCCCGCTCTGCAGATAAACGTTACCACGTGCAATATATGAAACAGAACGCGCCCCAGTCATCCACTCACGGACCAAGTGGGTAAAGAAGCATCCTGTAAAAAAACTAAATAAAAAAACCTAAATGCAATAAAAAAAACAAATCATAGTATAAAAACCTAGAAATCAAAGCAAAGTAAAATATTCAAATGCACTAAAACATTTAAAGTTAAAGTGAATTGTCATTGTTATACTAATCATCTTAATCACCCATTTTAATTTAGTTTTGTTTATAATTGGATAAAAAAATTAAAAGAAACAATGAAATTTTAGATATTAGTTATTGAGATTGTATAATCAGAATACAATAAAGGTTTTTTAGGAGGATGAATTTCTTTATGTATTAAAAAATGTAATTCAAGTAATGAAAAATTGCAATTTCATCAACAATTACATAGCAAGATTCCAGTAATGTTACCAGAAAAAATCCCCAAAACAAAATGTTTAGACAACACCAATGCATTGTGGAAAGGGGGCTTTAGTCAAGAAGTATCTGCTTATTAGCATTATTATATCTCTGCTTATTAGCATTATCATATGTGGAAGTGATAGAAGGGTAATGGAAAAGATAATAAAAGAAAGTATATTTTTTATACATGTTGTGTTTTATCATTAATATTGGAGTGAGTGAAAAGTGGATAAATTTAATATATTTGGGTTAGTGTTTTTTCCTGAAGAAAAATCGAGTGAAGACGGTTGAGACTCATGTTGAAGATAAAGAGGATGCTGAGATCTGCACCTCTGCTCGGCATTATACGTCTAATACTTCCTCAGCTGAATGTGAAGCCATTATTGGAGACTATGTGTGATTCCATTAAATCCTGTGAAGTTTTTCTTAAATTATTTCCTCACTGGGAAGCGTGTGGGAGGGACTCTGATTATCTATCTAGTGGTCTTATGTTGGCTTGAATCCTATCAAGGCTCGTTTTAAAGCTTTCTCCTCTCATGTTGGTATTGTTCTAGGACAATGTAGTTTCAGAAGGATGTCTTGATCCTCCAAATGTCATCTTGGGTGGGGACCTAAATTTTACCCTCTCGACTGTTGAGGTGTGGGGATCTGGAAACATAATTGACCCTTTATCTGAATTCTTTGAATCTATTTTGTTGGAAGCTAACTTTATTGATATCCAACCAAATAACATCCTACCCACTTGGTCAAATGGTAGGGTTGGATTTGAATGGATAACCAAAAGACTTGACAGGTTCTTGATGAAAGATTATCTTTGTGACAAGATTTCTAAATTGAGATCGTGGGTGGTTGATACCCATCTCTTTGATCATAAACCCATATGTTTGGAGTTGGATGTAGGTATGCAGTTTAAAAAGACTCCTTTCAAATTCAATCATACCTGGTTACAAGAGGATGATTTATGTCAATTGGTGAAGAATAAATGGGAATCTTGGAACAATTTTGATAATGACTCGCCTATGGAAAGGTTGGTTCACAAATTGAAGCTATTAAAGAATGAAATTATAATTTGGGATCGGAAAAAAAAGGAAAAAGATGAAGGAGGAACTAGAAGAAATTGATTGTGAATTAGAGAATTATCTTCAAGTATGGAAGGAGATCCCTTCTCTATGGAAAGGAAAAGTTGTATAGCATGCTTGGAATTAAGAAAAAAAATATCATGAAGATGGAAGAGGCCAGATGAAGATTAAAAAGTAGAGTTATTTGTATTGCACAAGGAGATAGCAATACAAAAAAAATTCACAAATTTGTGAATCAAAGAAGATTAATTAATACCATCTGGGAATTAGAGGACCTTGATGGGAACAAAATTTCATATCCCTTTTCTCTAAGGAAAGTTGCTTCTCAACGCTTCTCTGATTTTTATAACAGAAATGGATCTTTTAGTATTGTTTCTCAATTAAAAGTGATCCAAAACTATCCTAGATTATGCTCTAAAGAAGAAGGTATGATGATTTATAAATAAGTTTCTCTACAGAAAATTGAAAAGGTTTTGAAATCCTTTGCAAAAGATAAGAGCCATGGTCCTGATGGATGGACTATAGAGATTTTTTTGGCTTTTTTTCTACTAAATGGGATCATAGATTCTGGAAGTGGTTGAAGAATCCATAATTAGGGGTTTTGTTTCTGGAGCTTTAAACTCCACCTTTTTAGCTTTGATCCCCAAAGTGGATAAGCCGATTTCTTTTAATGAATTTAAACCTATCTCTTTGTGCAATTTAACTTATAAAATCATATCAAAGGTGATTGCAAATAGGATCAAGCCTATGTTTTCAGCTCACATCACAAAAGAACAATTTGGTTTTTTATCAAACAAACATATTTTGGATGCAGTGGGGGTGGCCCAGGAAGCTATACATTCAATCAAGGAAAAAAAAATCAAAGGGTTAATCCTCAAGATTGACCTAAATAAATATTATGATAGAGTAGATTGGACTTTTCTTCGATCGATTTTACTCCAGATTGGTATTCCCATGGATGTAGTTAATTGGATTATGGCATGAGTTACTTTTGTTAACTATGCAGTGTTGATAAACAAATATCCTACAAGCTTCTTTAAAGGGTTCAAAGGGATTAGACAAGGATGCCCTTTATCCCCATTTATATTCCTCCTTGTTATTGATGGTTTAAGCAGGATGATCAATAGAGCTAAATAACAAAATCTGGAGATTGGTATAAAAATTTCAAGAAACAATTCAGTTTCTCACCTCTTCTTTGTAGATGATGTCTTAATCTGTGGGAAAGACAAGATGGATGATTGGATAATGGTAAAAAATATGTTGCAATATTTTTTTGTGGCTTCGGGGATGATGATAAATGACCACAAATCCATCCTCATTAAGCACAATCTGGAACAGTCTTGGCTAGATATTTTTATTGCAATTTTTCCCTTTCAGATTCTATCTATGGATGAGGGTTTTAAATATTTAGGTTTCTTTCTAAAACCTAATTGCTATAAAAAGGAGGACCGGGGATGGATTCTGAAGAAAATAAAGATAATCAACCTTTGGTCATATAGATGGATATCCCTTGCGGGTAGACTAGCTTTAATTAAATTTGTCCTTCAGAGTATCCCAATATATTGGCTATCCTTGGCTAAAATTCCTTCATTCATTATCAAGGCTATTAGAAGTAAAATGTCCCATTTTCTTTGGGTAGACAACTCCAAAGACAAAAAATATCATCTTACCTCTTAGGAAATTTTATCTCTTCCAAAAAGGATGGGAGGATGGGGGATAACAAACTTGGTGTGGTTTGGTTTATCTCTTTTAGCAAAAATCCTTTGGAGGGATCTGTTTGGAGAAGCTTTATGTTCTGAAGTTATAAATGATAAGTATCTTTTAAATCAAAGTTTGTGTGGGAATGGATTTCCCTTCCAAATCATTCTGTGGGGAATGCCTCAATATTTTGGAGAGGTATGTTATCTATTGTTCCCTAGCTGAAGTCTTGGCTAATTTGGAAAGTAGGGAATGGAATGAAGGTCAAGCTAGGAGAATATTCCTTTATTGGAGAGGAATACTTCTACAGTCTCTCTTCTTCTCTATGTGAATTTTTGAAATCTGGAGGCACTATGTTCTTAGGACAGATCATAAATCCTCTTTATCTATTCAATGGACAAAATTATTGGCTTAATGCATCTGATTTTGGTTTTGATGGTAGTTGGGCTCATGAATGGTCTCAATTTATCAAGAATTTAGATTCTTCAGGCCTGATATTTTCTTAAGAGGATGAAAGTCTAGTCTGGGCAAGGAACTTCTCTGAAGGTATTGTTACAGTCAAGTTAGCTTATGATGATATTTCTACTTCTAATTCCTGGATTGTCGGAAAATGGTGGTATAATGAATGATGGAAATGGTACATCCCCGAGAAACTTAAATGATTTTGTTGTTTATGCTTGGAGGGGAAGATTCTAACGTGGGATAATATCCAGAAAAGGGGTTACCATGGGCCTAGTTTATGTTTTCTCTGTTTCAGAGAGGAAGATTCAGTCTCCCATTTATTCATCAATTGTTTGTTTCTTCAGAGAGTTTGGATTATGGTATGTGATAAATTGTATTTATCTGGAGTTTGGAGAGGTGACTTTTTTTATCGTTGTCCTCAGGTATGGGTTAAAGATAGACCAAATATGGTTGAATTACCAATTTTTATAGTGTGGGGCATCTGGCGTACCAGAAACAACTATATATTTGAGGGAATTAGACCTGATCCTGAATTTACTAGTTTAAACATACTTTCATATTTTTAGGAGTATCACAGAGATAAATTTGTGAATATTGATTCTAGTTTTAAATTATCCTCTCCAAACTTGTAGAGTAATATTCTGGTGGGGTGTTTTGATGGTGCAACTTCATGTGGCATTGGTGGAGATGGTTTTATCCTCAAATTTTCTTAGAATCATTCATTTCACGCTTTCTTTGTAGGGGCATAGGATCTAATACTAAGGAAATACTTCAAGCTATGTAGGGCTTACTTGGGTTGGCTCGTAGAAAATCTATCAATCAATTGCAAATCCTTGGTGATTCTAGAGTCATCATCAAGTGGGTTGAAAGAAGTTTCAAGTTAAATATTTTGGAAATTGATCATTGGAAAAGTCGGATTGGTCTTCTCAAGAAGCAGTTTGACTATATTTCTTTCTCCCATATTTACAGGCATCTTAATTCTGTTTCCGATTCATATTCTCTGTATTTTTTTCCCTTTAGATTTTGGTACCTGGCTATGTATTTCGGAGCTTCAGGAGGGATGATAGTCCTGTCTATGGAAAGATGGTTTAGTGACAATGGAAAGACAAGTCAATCCTTTTCTAGGAGGATTTTATTTGCTTCATATTCAATGACAGTTTGAAATTTTGTATGAGGACCTAGTAAAGACATGTACTGGATATATTATCTTTGATTAGAAATAATAGCAAGATAATGGTTTTTTTCCTTGTGAAAAAAAAATTCCCTAATCAAACATCTTATCAATTAGGTTGAATTATAAACTTTCCATATAATTTAGAGAAGAATTTGAATAAAAAAATAATTAAGTTTGTTTACATTTTAACTTAGTCTATGAATCATTAATATTAAAATTTTCTTTTATTACTCACTACCTGTAATGTTTTATGACTTTTTTTAAAATAAAATTCGTCCAAACATTATGGGATTCTTAGCATATTACTTATATGCTTCTTTTGACTCTAGGGAATCATAAATTAGAGGAGGAATAGACAATACTAGAGAATTTTAAGTAGAAGTGTCTCATTTGTCTCTAGGTGTTAATAAATTAGAGGAGGAAAAAAGACCATATGAGGAAATTTTATTGACATGTGATGCATTCATCATTGGAAAACTCTATGTTGATGTCTCATTAATTATAATACCAACAAAAGATTCATTTTGAGAAATGTTTGTTTTATAATCAATACATTAAGTCTTTTTATATAAAATATATTTCAAACAAAAGTTTGTTGGTTAGTTTTCAATCGCCATTAACCATAATGCCACAACAGGGTGTCATGTCAATAAAATATTTCAATAGAACAT
>JASDQU010681275.1:143001-156171 GCA_032191745.1 Picea mariana
TGGCATTCTCCCCTCGCGAAGTCCCGAGACGCGATGGTCAGCGAAGGTTGACCCCCTCTGGGCACTTTTCATAACTCGCAATCTCGCACAACCAAAAGGATATGGTCTGCCCTACGAACTCACGAACCCCGAGCTCGTGAAATAACACTGTGCTTGAACTGCTTGCGATCAACGGCCCTCGTAACTTCGTGAGTGCCTCCCGAAGGATCCCGACCGTTGACTTCCTTAAAAATTTTAGCGCTATACTTGATGTGACTCGGTTAATCTGCAATTACCCATCAATTGTTGTTCTGCTCTGTCGCTGAATCCTTTCTGCTGAAGAATGAAATGCCCGCTCATTAGATTTAAGTTCGAAAAGGACTTCTTCTGTGTGCCGCGCTTGGGCACTTCTCGTGCAACCTGTAGACCCGGATATCCTTATGCCAAAGACAAATAATGTCGCTAACAGTATCCATTATTGTCTCCAACTTAGCTTCAGTTGATTCCATCATCCCTTGTAGTTCATCTTTTATTACTGTCTTATTTTGTAAATCATTTATTTCCATGGACATTTCTTCACCTTCATCAAGAGTCCAAGTAGGATTTTCCAAAGGATTATTTGGTGTAGAAGTTCCCTTTTTTGGCGGCATGTTGGCCAAGTATCACTTTTAAAACTTGATTTCAGGGTGGTTTTGCTAGACGATTTTTCTTCAGTTGTATCTCCAAAATTTCGACCGTTTTGGGTCTGAAAATTTTATTATGTAGTTCTCTAATACATCTTCTCTGTAATTCCACATGTCTGATAAAAATTGGATGTGCCAAGTGGAATTTATGGTAACTTCCCCACACCTTGCTAATTTTTGGCCCTTCCAGGAGAGCATACTTTTAAAGCATGCCAAGAGCACAATATCTGATATTTAATTCTGAAAATTCTACCAGAAATACTACATACTATCCACTGTCCAATGCAACTTGCCTCACTTAATTTGGATACTCATTGAAGAATATATCATTGTTTTACTTGGAACACTTGTTTGAGACTAGTTAATATGACTAGTCAACTACCCTATCTTACACAGGGTGTATCTACAAAATTAGGATGACACAGAAGCTGAAATTTTTATCACAAATACCTTGATAGTTTCTATGAATATTGTTCGGGTTTCAGGGTCTGAAACATTAAATAAAATATTTTATATTGAAAATTCTGCGATGACTAAATTCGGGATGATTCCAGAACCCTATATTACACAGGCTATATCTCCAAAATTATAAGGCCTCGGGAGCTGAAATGTTAACCCCAAGTACCTTGATCCATCTCTTAAATATTCTATAAGGGGTTCCTTCTGAAACTTTGTAGAAAAATAGTTATAGTGAAAATTCCAAGGTGTCTCAGATGTAGCAGCGAGACCCCAAGACCTTGAGCTCTAATACCAAATGTTAAGAACCAAATATCAAAATAACATCAAAAACCTAAGAATAAGTACTCAACGCCTTGAAAAAGAGAGAATTTCAGATAATAATCCTCTTCAAGGGGGAAACCTCCTTATACACCACACAAATTTACAAATACAAGATGATTCCAAATGAAAATGTCTCCTTGGTATATATAGGAGACTAGGAGGTACAATTACAACTAATGGACCCAAGTCGACATAAATAAAATAACAATACTAATGTAATATGCCCCAATTAAGGGGTAATGTGCCACTATTTAAGGCTTAACACATGGTGTCCAAATTTTCCACAGTAAGAACACATATGTTTCCTTTTAACATTAGCATCAAAATTTGGTGGTGTCATACCTTATTGTGAGTGGATTTCCATATGGTGGCTTACTCCTCACATTTCTTTCCCATGGATATCCGCTTTCCCTTTCGCCATCAATGCTAGATCAGAACTTTGAGACTTTTGGTTAAGGTTCTTTCACCATTCTTCCTCCTACATCAGTATACCTCAAACTCTTCAAAATTAGGAGCCTTATTCCTTGTTGCAAGACTTGTGACAAGCATCTTCTATTCTTATAGCATGCCATTTAAGGTTGTGGTGACTAAATCAATGCTAGATATTGTTTCACCTACATTAACAAGTTTATCTTTAACATATTTTATTATAGAAATGAAATCACTAATGCTCTCATTTTCTTCCATCCTAACAGGAAGAATCTTACTTTTCAATGAGAGGACTCGACTTGTGTTCTTCGACTTGTACAAATCTTTGAGAGTTGTCCATGTCTTCATGGACATAGTGCAATCTCTGATATGTGGTATGAGATCGTATTTTACAGACATTCTTAGCAACACTTTCACCTTAGTCTCTCATTTCTCCCAATATTGAATTGATGAAGATGTAGCACCTGTGGCGACATTGAGATTTACTTCCTTACCAAATGAAATGGACCAGACATTGTATCCTTCCATCAATGTCTGCATATTGAATTTCCAATTCATATAATTTTCTCCATTTAACTTAGTTTCTTTGGTTAAATAGGATTCCACCAAAGGGTTATCCATTATAATCACACCTCAAATAGTACCCACAACTTGCAAAGAAACAAACATTTCTCAAAAAAAAATTTGATTTACCCTTTCTTCGACACCAATATTCTTCTTGGAAGATTATCAACGACTATCAAAATACTCGCACTCCAGCAAACACACTGGTCACAGAACCCTCTCATAATTCTGCATGTTGAATTACTCAACTACAAAACAAATTTTCCAAAGCAACAAGACAACAAATCGTTAGGTTGTCCTCCTTCAAATAACTACAAGCTGGCCATAAAAAATTTGGTAAAAAAAATGTGAGTTCCTTCTCTAGAAATACATGCGAGCTTATATTAGAGTTGGTTTTCTCACAAAAAAAATTGAGTTCCTTATGCATAAATGTGAACTGATACTTATCTCCAATTCCTCAAAAACTTCCTTTGTCGGAGATTGAATAGTTCTTCACATGTTGGCAGGCCCCTTTCTCAAATTTACCAGATGGAAACAACATTTATCTCAAGATGGGTACAAAAACAACTCCTTGAATCTATTTTCACAACACGGTGGAATTTCCTATGATATTCTTGAAAGTTCATTCACCTGGTGACTCACACAATGGATACACCAATCACTATTTTTTAAAGTGAAGATATGCAGGAAAGCAATTGCAAGACATAAGAGATGACACCAACAACAATTTCTTTAGCATCGATCTCTTCAAGCAGCCACAAAAATTAGTTTCAAACAAGAAATCACTCATTCAACAACTCTGGGTGATTCTTCCTTCATGCAAATCAACAAAATCCGACGTAATTAACACTGGACAATCCAACAGTAAAAAAAATGCAATTATTTTCCTCTCCTTACCAGCGCTCTTATTGTAGATTTTAACCTTGTACAATTATTTACTGCAAACATAATTTCAGTAAAAGAACAAAAAGGATACAATGGAAAATACAAACATTACACAAATATTTTTCCCCTGGAAACCCAAACCGGGAAAACCAACATATTCTATATTCATTCATAGTGATACATTGTTTACAATACAATATACATATATGAGCCATCGGCATCCAAAACCCTAACCCAATGACCTGGATTAAACAACAACCCTAATTCCTTAAATGGAAATAGAAAACCATTGGCAAAAACCATGTGCCGAAAAACCGCCCAACAATGGACACAAAAATCGAGGCGACACGAAAAACGAGGCAAAAATATGACACATTTCTCCAGTTTTTTTTCTTCTCAGGGGCGCTACCCCCTTGTGCGCTCGACGCAATGTAGAAGACTCTAAATATATTCATGAAAATAATATAACACATACCAAACACTCTCCCACTTGTTGTTTTCTTTGCATATAGGGGGTTATAGAGTTGCATAGTCAAAAATCCAGGGTAGCAATGCCCATGGATCCTCTACACCAAGAGAACTTTTCAGTGCTCACATATTTTTTTAATGAATTTGTGAAATTCTTCAAAGTGTCCACCTTCATTAGAAACACTTTCTTTTCTTCAACCATGTCTGTCACAAAGTGATATTGAATATCAATATGCTTTGTCTTTGAATGATAAGTCAGGTTTTTCGCCAGAAAAATTTCACTCTGACTGTCACAATCTATCCTTACAGCTTGTTGTACGAACCCAATACCTGAACAAAATATTTGAAACCATACTGCTTCCTTACTTACATAAGTGGCTTCCATGTATTCAGCTTATGTAGTTGAAAGTGCCACTACAACTTGTTTTTTTCTCATCTAACTGATTGCTTCTCCAAACAGGTTAAACACATACCCACTTGTAGATCTCCTGTGATCCAGATCTCTAGCCCAATTTGCATCCCCAAATCCATGCATGTCCAAAAGTCTGTCCAATCCTGGTCTTCCTTAGTAGCACAATCCATAGCTAGTAGTGCCATGCAAATACCTGAAAACCCTTTTTACTGTTGTCTAATGCTCCTTCTTTGGTTTTGACATATACCTACTCAAAACTCCCACTACATGTGCAATGTCCGATCTAGTAAAGGCCATTGCATACATCAAACTGCCAACTGCACTCGCATATGGAACACGAGACATGTCCTCCTCCTCAGCCTGTGTCTTGGGACAATGATCCACATATAACTTTACACCAACATGAATAGGGACCTTGACCGGTTTACATTCCTACATATTAAACCTCTGCAATATTGTCTTGACTTATTTTCTATGATTTAACCAGAGTTTCCTCTTTTTCCAATCTTTTTTAATTTTCATGCCAAAAATGAAATTTGAAGAACCGAGATCCTCCATGTCAAATTTAGAGGACAACTGATTTTTCACATCCTGGATAATCTCCTTGTTGTTTCCTATCAACGACATGTCATCCACATACAAGACCAAATAAATCAAATGATCACCAATTAATTTAAAATACACACAACGATCCTCTTTTCTTCTTGTGAAAGCAAGCCCCAACATATAATTATCAAATTTTTGATACCACATCCTTGGTGATTGTTTTAAACCATACAAGGACTTCTTTAGCTTGCATACCATCTCCTTCTTTCCCTTCACAGCAAAGCCTTCTGGCTACTTCATATAGATTTGTTCTTCTAGATCCCCATGTAGGAATGATGTCTTCACATCCATCTGTTCTACTTCAAAATCAAATGTAGTAGAAACAGATAATATAAATCTTATAGAAGTTAACTTGACAATAGGAGAAAAAATCTCACCAAAATCAATTCCCTCAACCTGGGAATAACCCTTTGCTACTAACCGAACTTTGTATTTCTCCACTTTTGCTTCTGCATTCAACTTCTTTTTAAATACCCATTTGCTGCCAATGAGATTTCTTCCAGTCGGCAAATCCACTACATCCCAAGCCTCATTCTTATTCAAGGCTACCATTTCTTCATCCATGGTATTTTTCTAGAGTTTTCCATCCATTGAATCCACTACCTCCCTAATAGTTATAGTATCATCATCAGTAATAGACAAAGAAAATTTTGAATAGAAATCAGATGGAGTATACCTTTCCAGTTGCGTTCATTCTCAAATCAATCTCCTCAATACTGGAGTATGATGATCTTCTTCTTCTGATCCATGTTCTTTTGTAGAGTCTGATTCATCATCCTTTAAATCAAACTCTATTTTCTTTGGTTCTTCCTTACCTGGTAGGACTTCCTATTTAACAACATCTTTCATTTCTCTAAATACCACATCTCGACTATACACAACCTTCTTAGTTTATGGGTTCCAAAGATTATAACCTTTGAGACCATCTTTATAACCAGTAAAGATACACTTTTCAACCTTCTTATCTAGCTTACTCTTGTTTTCCTTTGGAACATGAACATAGGCCTCACAACCAAATACCTTGAGATGTGTGAGAGAAGGTTTCTTACCAGTCCTCACCTCTTGTGGAGTCTTGTCATTCAACATAGATGAGGGTGGTCAATTGACCAGGGAACATGTAGTACCCACTACCTTTGCCCAAAATTCTTGCCCTAACCTGACACCACTGAGCATGCACCTTGTTTTTTCCATCAACATCTTGTTCATGTTTTTTGCAACTCCATTTTGTTTAGGTGTATATGGAGTAGTCTTCTTCCTTTCTATACCACACTTCTTACAAAATTCTTCAAATTCATTCCCGTAGAAATCTCCGCCATTATCTGTCCTCAACACCTTAATTATTTTCTCTGTTTGATTCTCAACAAGAGCCTTAAACTCTTTAAACTTGTCAAAGACTTCAGATTTCTTCCTGAGGAAATATATCCAAGTATTCATCGAGAAGTCATTTATAAATGAGACATAGTACATATATTTTCCCAATGATGGAACCGACATAGGTCCAAACACATCACTGTGAACTAGTTGTAAAATTCCTTCTGCTCTCGTTGCACTAGAGGGGAATCTTACCCGATTCTACTTCCCATATACACAATGTTCAAAGAAATAAAAATCTAGAGAGAAGTTAGAAATACCTTCAACCATACCTCTACCGTGTAGTAGTCGAAGACCCTTCTCTCCAATATGCCCCAGTCTTTGATGCCGCACCATAATCTTTTCTCTAAAGACTATAGGAGTTATTTCTTCTTCAAATCCAATATCAGGAATAATAGAACTATTACACCCATCACTAGTAGTGCTTCCTTGCATCTTATACAGAGTTCCAAACCGAACTCCGTTCAGCAGCACCATTACTCTTCGAACCATCCTACAGGTTTCCTTTTCAAATATTGTTTTTACCCCTGCATCGTCCATTTTTTCTTACTGAAATCAAATTTCTGGCCAATCCTGCGATGTGCAGAACACCATGCAGTGTTCTAATCCTTCCATCTATGAGCCTCAACTTGACTTTTCCTCGACCTATGATTCTGGTTATCGAGTTGTCACCTAGAAAAACATTACCTCCATCATAACTTTCATATTCACAGAACCACTCCTTGTGAGGAGTCATATGAAAGGATGCACCTGAGTCAACCAACCATGCCTCATGATCTGCATGTGTGCTTGAAGAATCCAAGTACACATCCCCTCCTTCTTCCCTGGAGGTCTTTTCTTCTATAAGAGGAGATTCTTCAAATCCCTTATTTTTCTCAACTTAGAATCTACATTGCTTCTTGTAGTGCCCTTCTTTTCCATATCTCCAACATACCTTTACAAACTTTCCAGGAGACTTAGATCTTCACTTAGACTTAGATCTTTCACTTGAGGACTTAGATCTATTTCTTTGCTGGGAGCGTCCTCTTGAAAATAATGCATCTATGCTCTGTCCTTCCATGTTCTTTCGTCTCATCTCCTCTGACAACAAGGATGAGACCACTTCATCAAACTTCAAGGAAGTTGTATTACTACCTATGGCCACAACCAGACTATCCCACGAGTCTAGTAAAGAGCACAATAAATTGATACACTTATCTTCATCTATAATTTTAATCTCAACATATACTAACTGACTTACCACAGTATTGAAGGCGTTCAAATGCTCTGCCACCAAGTCTCCATCTCTCATGCTCAGGTTATACAACTTCTTTCTTATGAATAATTTATTTACTAGGGACTTAGACTGATACAACTTCCCCAACTTATCCCATAAATCTTTGGTTGTAGCTTCCTCCAAGACATTCAATAATATTGAATATGAGAGACAGTCAGATTGTGCTCTTCGCCTTCCGATCCAACTTTTTCCAGTCATCTGTTGATGTTCCTGTAGGTGCAGTAGCTGGATCCACCGTGATCCACTGATCTTTGTCCACCAACAGATATTCCATCTTGAGCTTCCACAACTTAAAACTTTGCCCATTAAACTTCTCAATCTCCATTTTCAAACTGCTCACCATTTATTTTTGCCTGAAAAATCAATACCACATATCTCCCACTGTAACAAGGCTTATCACAGTCTCGAGCCAAACCCTCGAGACAAACCCTTGACCRCAAAGGCGTCCTCYTGAAGCCAACCAAWCTCTYATACCAAATGTAGATTTTAACCTTATACAATTATTTACTGCAAATAGATTTTCAATAAAGGAACATAAAAGATACAATGGAAAATACAAACATTACACAGATATTTTACCCTTAGAAACCCAAACCACGAAAACCAACATATTCTATATTCATTCATAGTGATACATTGTTTACAATAGAATATACATATAGGATCCAACGGCATCCAAAACCCTAACCCAATGACTTGGATTAGTCAACAACCCTAATTCCTTAACCGGAAATAGAAAACCATCAACAAAAACCATGTGCCAAAAAATCGCCCAACAATGGACACGAAAATCGAGGTGACACGAAAAACAAGGAAAAAATGAGACATGTTTCCTGAGGAAAAAAAAAATTTCTCGGAGGCGCTTCCCTCGAACCCCCGAAGGGGGGGCGGGGGGGCTAGCGACCCCCCCTAAACCCCCCCTGCGCGCCCAACACAACGTAGCAAACACTAGACCTAGTCATGCAAAGAATAGAACAAATACCCAACACTTATACCATATTAATAAAATAAGAAATACATAGATTCACACTCAGAAACGTGAGACCAAATTGTCTCACACACTCATTTCATTCATCAAATGAGACACTACATATGCAAGTACGAAGAAATCCAACTAACTCCTACATCTGTGGATTTGAATCCACTTCAAATAAAAAAGAGATATAGAATCCCTAAAAATCTACAACTGAAGTGATTTCTCCATTATTCTCTAATAGTAAGGAGACTATGCAACTACCCTAGATCATGTGTCCTAGTAGATCCACCCCAAGACAGTTGCATACCTAACCCATATCATAAATGATCGACATGGTGAGGGTTACCAACACCAAGGGGCAATTTACCGTGGCCATAAAAGAAAGATCCAATCTTGAAATGGAGACTAAAAGGACATACCATGACCGACCACACGAGGTTTGGAGATACCACATAAGCCCCATACCAATACATATAACATATAATCGTGGTCCAACACAATACATGAGTGCAAATACAACCACACTTTTGGCTCATCATGCTACAATAAGGGACATAATATGCTCATATGATGGTCCACATCTAGTGAAAAAGTATAAGGTACCCTGAGGTGAATCTAAGGTGTAACAAAATGATTTTATTTGGACATATTTTTTTGGATGGAATGTTGAGGATATTATTACTTGGATATTTTACTTAAGGGAGTGGACATTATTATTTTACATTGAGGTCTTTTGTTGAAAAAGAGAGAAGGGAGGAATACTAGTGTCTGGGGAGTTCACCTAGTTTGTTTTGTTTATGCAATCTGCATTTTGCTAATCATATTGACTCTTCTAGAGTAGATGCATTTCCTTATATCATGGATGATTTTTTTACGATGAAGAATTGGCTATTTGGAAACTCCAGAAAATTTGTGAGAAGAAAGATATTATTTTGTAGGAATCTCATGACAAATTTTGCGATGATAGTGCTTCCTTTTATGCTATTAATGAAAAGCATTGTCATGATACTACGTTGTTGTAGTCTAATTCTATTGGTCTCTAATACGTAACCTTGTAACAAAGTTGCTTCTTTGCAACGTACCGATGCTAGTCAATGGAACTTTAATGTTTAACGTTATGATTAGTAGGAAGAAAAAGACAAATCCAACTGTATTTGTGCTACCTCAATACAAATATTTTCAAAGAACTAAGATAATTAAAAGGTAGGAATGATCAATTAAGGGTTGGTGTTTGGAAGATGCCTTGCTTTTTTGACAAAGATTTTAGTTGTATCACTTGTATTTCGAAGAAGTAGTAAGTTAACAATTGGACTATGCATATTAATGAGATGTAACTAGAAACTCGAAACATCAATGCCTATCAAAAACTCATGAATGAATTAGAGTAGAAGGAAAAGGTACTTGAAACCTTACAAAAAGGTATTTAGTGTTATTTTGGGTGCTACTTCCTCTCGTGCACTATTAGCTACTCATGAACAATCTTCCTTCAATTTGAAAAACATATTAAAGGATTTGTTTCCAAATTACTTTGTTAGATGAGATATATAGGTGGTGGACTTGATAAACATGGACATTATGATATAACATTATGTTTTGGAACTTGATGTTTTGAGCAAATGCTTCTCTCAAATGTTGTTCCTGAGAATGGGTGAAACATTCACTTAAACATCCGACTCAAAACCATCTCACCCAATAGCAACCAATTTTTTTTACAACAAATCAAATTATGAAAACTTACATACTCCACATAATTACCTTTATAAATTAAAAAATAAAATAACGCAAGAGCAATTAGTAGTAGACACTTAACAACTTTGCAATTTTAAGTTTAAAGTAGTCCATATGTTTTAAACTTTGTTCTTGTACCATTAAAAGCATTATGAATTCAAATAATCTATTTACTTTAAAATATATAAAATATTATATAAATCTAAAACATAGAAACTTGACAGCATTCCAATTAATAAATTAAAAAAACAAATATGATGTTTTATCTCATTTCACCATAAGAAGGGCTTACATTTAAAAGTACATTGCTTGTTCAGTCCTTCATGTGAAGCTTCCAAAAACAAGACTTCAAAAAGGCACGTGTAAGATCGGAAGTTTCTCCATTCTATATCTTCTATTTATTGTTTTTCCCTAGAAAGTTGTAAGTTATCATTTTTTTTTAATTTTAAAATTAAAATTTAAGATTTAAATTTTTCTTTAATTTTAAATTTTAAGCCTGTCATTTCATTTCGTCTGTGAGTGTTTTGCTTTACTATTATAATTATATTGAAACTTTCCATTCCAACGCTGAGAAAATGTATAAAGAATGAGTATACAGCCATGATTTTAAGGATTCCAAACAACAAAAACTAAGCCACCCATTGTCATTGAAACAGGAAGAATGACTGATATATGCAAATAAAAAATTGCATGTAGACACATTATGAATTTCATCTGTAGAATTAAAAACAGATCTTAACAATGTACAAATAACCACATGTAACAAGTACCACACATACTTGGTTTATAGGAAGAGATTGTAAGCTACATCTTGCAAGATTTTGATATAGTATCTATTTGTAACTGAGGTCATGTCTGGTGAAAGTAGGTAGCTGTTTGGTTGCACGACCTAGATCAATAAACTCTTAGGCTTACTTGCTGTACAAATGGAGGGGGAGAATTTACAGTTTTCATGACATACTAGTATGGCAATTTTGGTTTCTCTTTGTGCAAATACGGATCAAACAGAAGCTCAACCTACATCCACAAGTTCCTCAGTTTCCTTAGTTGAGCTTGTCCAACGAGTAAGATGCATTGCAGAGTACATGGTCGCAAGAGCAAAATCAAATGGAAGAAAGTATAGGAATAAGTGACACGGCTTCCATCATCCTTCTGTCCTTCCTATGCATCTTTACAATGTAGTAAAGGCCTCTCAGAACCTGTAAACGAAATTGCCAAGCACACAACTTTATTAAATAAACAACACACTGATTTGTCATGGCTGCAGATTTTTTCTCTACACCATTGCAACCACAGACATTTGACATAATTCTATTGAAACAAGTATCGTAAGCAAAACCCATGGGAGTGTGATCTAGTGGCGAGCAGCAATCAGGATTGTATTAATGCAGAGACCCTGGCTCAAAACCCCCGTATCCAAAGAGATTCTATAAGAAGTATAAGAAGTATTTCTCAAAACAACAGAAACAATATCCTAAGCAGCACGATAATAATACCTCCACGCGGGGATGAAAGAAATATAGTTGAGGATCCAGCACGAACAGCAGAGTAGACTATTGACAACCGTTATCAGTATCCCAAGAATGAGAGTACCGGTAGAAACGTTGCTGTATGATTATGAATCGCATTGCATTCATAGTCACTGGGTTCACTTGAAAGTCCACTGCAGCACAAAAATGCACAGTATACAGATATTACAGAAGCTGGTAGAAGACTGCCATTCACCTGTTCCAACATCATGCATATGCAGGCATATAGCTGTTTTCTAGCTGTCAAATTAAGATGGTTACAGTATATTTCATACACAAACATTATGATGCCTGCAGCAATGCTTTCTTATCAGTAATGTTCACTCATCACACAGCAGTTGGCATGGCTGAAACAGATAGGGTAAAGGTAAGACTTTTCATTGAGTCAAATATTTGTAAAGTCATACATCCCTTATGATTTATTGACAAAACGAAACAAATAGAACTAAATATTGGAGATACAGCTCCAACCACTCACAGTAACATTCACTTGAGTGTGCTGTCAACAAGTGTTAGTGTGCTGTCTATGTGAAATAAACATGTCTTAAGAGTCATAAAACAGGTGCCATTGATGAGAGTGAGTTATGGTTCACAATCTGTCACTTGTATTTAAATATTCTTTGTGATAATAAACTGTTTCCAAGTATTTTTTGCACATTTCAATTTTATACAACTCAATATTTCACAGTAATCAAGATGGCATATACTCTACCGCAATTTGAATTTTGAAATGGTTGTTATTCTTCTCTTTAATGTCCCAATCCACCAATGGGTTTGTGATTGTGGCTTTTCAAGCTGACCACCTGGTTCCAATCTCCCCGAGGGCATGTACTTCACCATTACATCTCGTGGGCATTACAAGCAGGCTGAGATGTGTTCGCCCTTCATGGGCCATTCTGCCCTGTGCAAGTGGACCGCATATAATTGTTTCAATCTAGCTTGTGGAAGATTCACTTTCAATTGGAAAAAATGTCCCAATCCAAACTGGGAATGTCCTACCAAGCTAAAGTATCTCTCTTTGTGGAGAATTTGTGTAGTTAAAAATGGCTGCTGAATTTTTAAAAGGCAAATGATTATAATTCGCCTCTTGCCATGTCTAAATATAAATTTCTCTGATAAATCATGTTAGTTTCAGAATTGATAAAGAAGTGGGGGCAAATTAAACAGCCTAAATCCTAAAGAAATACCTGTTTCCTCTTTCTTTTATAAACTAAACCGACTTCACATGCAATAATGTATCAAGATGAATACATTTCTCAAATCCTTTGGAGGAATTTATAAACAATTTTAAATATGGGTACAAGTAAATAAAAAAACTGGTACATGAGGATGCAATGTAATGACTGTCAATGCAAGTGAAAGAATCAATGTCATGACAGTGAAAAAAACGTTCGGACTGCAGTCATGTCCTGAAGGATTAAACCAGTAGAATAGTAACCCAGAGTATGCAAATGTCACTAGATAGCAGACAACAGATACAAGCA
>JASDQU010681275.1:206781-218715 GCA_032191745.1 Picea mariana
GACAACATCAACCACAAAATGAAATAGACTCTAGAGCATCATATTCATTACCAAAGAGTTGTAAGATTCAATCAATAGTTCAAATTTCAAACTTCAAACTTCAAAGGTAAACTGTCATATAATGTTCATAACTTCATTGTTTACAAAATAAGCCATAATAAAGAGTCAAGACAAATACTAAGTTCTAGAGACTACTTCTAAACAGGAAACATAAAAAGAGATCTAGTATATAGTAGTAAGTACTAAGTACTATGCTCTAAGTTTTCCTCTTGCCACAAGAAACTTCTAGTTTCTTCTCTCGTGATCTTTGAAGAAAAGGAGTAGGAGTAGATGGAAGTGTTCGTGGAACATGACCAATAATTGAATGGCCCCCACGTGACAATGGACGTTGTGAAGATAAAGGTAAAATTGATGCATTTGGAATGCTGCTAATGGATGGGGGTGGCATGTCTCTTCCGAGTATATGATCACCATCATATTCACCCAAAAGTTCCGCTTCCAAGCATGGTTATGAGACTTTTTAAGGCAGGAAGCATTTTTGGGAGTGTTTTTAAGTCAGGGAGCGTTTTTAAGGTAGGAAGCGTTTTAAGGTAGGGAGCGTTTTTTTCTCTAGGGAGCGTGCTCCCAAAAAAAGCTCCCAGAAGGGAGCGTTCAGGGAGTGCTCTTGGGAGCTCCCTAAACGCTCCCTTTGGGAGTGCGCTTTAGGAGCAAGAGCGGGGGGGGGGGGGCGCTCCCCCGCAGCATAGATTTCAACTATTTTTGGATCTATATAGCTATGACTAGCTCCAGAATCAATCAAAATATCTATGGGATTATCAATCTTACCTTCTACCTCAATCATGTGGGATTGGTAGTCTGCTTGTCTGTTGTCCAAGGCTGCATAAATTCTTGGCATGCTCCTGCCTACGTCATCCACTGTATCAACTTCTTGAATGTTGTACATAGTCTTCATCCTATCTCCCTTGTGAGGACTGTTATCCCCATTTTGTGGGATAACTAAGGAGATTATGTCTCGAGGCCCTCAGGTTGCAGATATGGAGTGCCGAGAGACTATATGACCAACAATTTCCATTTTCACAGATGGAGACCCTTCTCACCACCTCACCACCACAGAGGTCGTAGATTTTCAAATGGCATCCACCACACCAGCTGGCTTCCAAGAAGCAATGGGCCTTGCTCCATGAGGTACAAGTCAGGTATTATGGTGAGTGCCATTTCAATATTTGAGTATGTTGTATCTTAGACTGCTTTAGATTTCATGATATATGCTTGGACATTATACCTTTTGTCCTGTTTCACCTTGGTGGTTGACATTGTGCCCTAGTAAGTGGTCTTCCTTGGAGATGGGTTTGCTACTAGGAACTCCCTTGAAGAGCCATCGTACCATTCCTAATCATACTTACCACTTTCCATCACTATTTCCCCCCATTTCCTTATCTCTTGGGATGTTTAGGGTGTATTGACCCAAGAAGGGGTTGTCCCTCATTCTATGGGAAGAAGGGGTTGAAGGCCCAGAGGGATTGATGTTTGGTAAAAGTTAAAAGCCTACATATAAAACTTCCAGACGCTTCTCCCAAGGATACCCCTTAGAAAGCAATGAAACGCTTCTCTGTAAGAAAAAGGGGAGCCACAAGAATAATGATAAAGAATGCTTAAAAGGTTAGTTGGAGGATAGGAGGTCTCATCACGAGTCGACCTATCAAGTTCATAGATATCTAGTGGTATGACATTACCATCATCTGGTCACTAAGCTAGGGTAATGGCTCTCAGTTGCATGGCTGAGAGAAAGGGGGTCTCATCATGAGCCAACCTTCTCATTTCCACTAGGTGTTTGTGAGTGACATTGTCATTATTTGGACACCACGCCATGACAGTGGTCTTCAACTTGTCCTTAAAACATGAAAGAAACAAAGAATGACAAAACGATGGGCTTGGAAAAATTGCATTGCAAACGAAGGTGCCACACACCCTCTACAAAGGCACCCATGAATGAGACACTGCAACCCCTTGTATGTCATGAACCCCATGCCCATTGAGTCTTGAACCTTAACCGCTTCATCCACTTTACATGGCTTAGAGAGGGATCTCTTGGAAACACTCCTTGATCTAGGGCAAGATCTACCCAATAAGACACCTCGTCAACCCTCCCATATTCAAGCTTGGCAAGTCACATACTGTCTTTGAGCACTTAATTGTTTGATATGGTAATCTTTGATGCACATGCTTAGGTGGCTCATTTATTGACTTGATTTACTTATCATGATATTTTGACTTGAGATCCTTGGAGGGCGTGCTTATTTTTCTTTGCAGGACCTAGTTGGTGGACAGTTTTGGAGGAACAAGCCTAGCTTGGGCTTCCATGGGGCTTGAAGCCCATAGGAGGATGCCAAGGGCTTGCATGCCGGACGAGAGAGATGAAACTTTGGAGGCCTAGAAGATGACTTGCACGACATAACCTAGCCCCTACTTACCAAACGTTTTTCCTAGGAGAGGCAAAACATCATCTTTAGGAGCATGACGTCATCTATGGGGCTAGGGTTTGGTGGTGAGGTTGATATGCATTGGCACAAGTACGTTTTGAGGAGTTTGAGGCTTTGACCATGAAGCAAGTGACTTGGATGCTTGACATGTGGCTTTGGGAAGCCTTTCTACACTCTTCCATCACCAACGACTTTCTCCTAGTGCCAAAACATCCCCTAAATGGAAATCTTTCTAAATTAGGGTTTTCTTTGTGCAAAAAGTGAAATTAAAGTGAATTGTTTAATATTACTTTGTAAAAAGGGGAAAGATTAGGGTTGTTGACCCCTAGTCTTGTGTTTTACCCTAAGTTACGTGGACAAACTATCTTAATGACATTTTGTATAAATAAGAGATCTTAAGATCTCATTTGAACATAACTCTCCCTCTTGTGAGAGGATACTTGGACTGAAATTTTCGCTACACTTGTAGTATTTTGTCTCTTGTACTATGGAATGATGTCTTTTGGTTATGGTTAATGATGATGATGATGATGTGCTATCTCTTGGAGGTCACTTCTAGCTCATTGTGGAGGTTTACTTTGGCATGTTCACTGCACCCCTTGTCAGGACATCCCTTATCCACCTCACCCATTAACATGACTTGGATTTGATCTCTTCCGGAAACATCCCTTTTCTAGTGGACACTAGCCCAATAAGATGCCCTGTCACTTCCTCCAAACTTGGCTTGCAGATTTGTGTAATGTCTTTGAGCATTTGACTGAGTAAAAAGGGTTTCATGCACATGTTTAATAATATTGATGATGAGATGTGATCGACATTGCTATGATCCCTGTGACTTATGAGCCCATGGAGGGTGTATCTGTTGATGTGCAGGATCATACCCGACGGACAGGCACCATATTGGACAGGTACACATGGGGAGATGATAAGTTCAGACCTCCATGGGGCTGAAGAGCCCACCAGATGGATGCTGAGACCCCAGCAGGGGGCAGAGACAGGACATAGGGGTTTGCATCGGAGAAGAGAAGGATGTTCCACAGAGGCACCCTGACAGAGCCTTACCTAGGGGGGTTGTGCCCTCTCCACTAGAATGTTGGCCCTGGAAGGCCTAGGACGTCACCCAGGATGCCTATGACGTCATCCAACATTATGGACGTTTTGGGGGACAACTACGGCAGTTTTGGCACGTGTGGCAGATTGGAAAGGCCCAAGGAGGGCTAACGTTTTGCCCCAAGAGGCTACATTTTCCCTAGAAATGGTTGACGTCACCCTAGAAGGGGCATGGCGTCTTGATTTTTGCTTGATTAGGGTTTATTTTATGACATTTTAATGTAAAACAATATTATTGGTATTTTGGCCTTGTCGGCTTTTTGGTGACCTAAATTTAATTAAGGTCACTTTGTATTGTATAAGTAGAGAGCTAAAACTCTCTTTTTAGACATCATCTTTCACTCACACATTAGTGAGGTCCGAAATTTGCGCCCTCTTCTATGGTTTTGGCTGAAATTTTGAGGCGCACTTGTTGAAGGAGACATTTTCTTGGCATTTTTGGCATTTCTCTTGGTGGAAGGTTTACAATTAGGGTTTTGCTACATTATTTCTTGGTTTATGTAAGTGAATTTCTGCAACACTTCTTAATTGAACGGTTATAGTATTGTTTACTTGCATTTGTTATTATAATTTCCTGAATTAAACCCTAGGTGACAAGCACATGCTAAGGTCCTTGTTTCATGTCCCTACTAAGATTAAGAGCCATTTGATTTGCTGAAGTAAGATAGAGCCTTGCCATAACAACACTCTATCCATATTCTTCTAGCCTAGCCGTTTTGTTTTTCATCTTGTATTTGAGCCAAGGAAGGAGAAAACACACTAAGGCATAGGGTTTCTACACCTTAGTGCGCCGTTTTCCCTAGGGTTTTATTGATAAAGCCTTGCCATAGCAACACTTCATCATTAAACCCTCTTGTCCTTAGCAATTTCATTTATCACTCAAGCTAGCCGATTTTATTCTTGCCATTGAGCTAAAGAAGGAGGAGAGAGCACTAAGGCCTAGGGTTTCTACACCTTAGTGAGCCTTTCTCCCCTAGGGTTTCATTGTTGAGGCCTTGCTTTAGCAACACCTCAACATTAAACCCTCTTGTCTTTGGCCATATCATTATTAGTTCGACCCTTCAACATTTGTAGCCATTTGACTCCATTTGCCCTAATGTTGCACTGATCTAAGACCTCTTGTATTGAGTACCTTGATCACATGCAACTTCTAAACAATTCTTGAACAACTACTAATCCTTCTAACCCTAGCTTAGACTAACATCTACTAACCCTACTGTTGCCGTTATCTACTTGAGTTATCTTTATACATTGCAACATTTATATCTTTAAAAGCAATTGAATGATTAGCTAAGGCGTTGTTTCTTGATATTGATATTGTTACATTGATTGCCATTAGCATTTATTATGAAGTGATATATTGTAATCATTGCCATTGCACAACTTTGATTTGCTTCATAAATATTGTTTATCAATTGCTTTATATCAGAAGTCCATGATTATATGAAGTACTAACCAAGCAAGTGATCTTGCATATGCATAGTTTCTTTGTTGCTTTGTCTCGGGCAGGTACACTCCTTTTTTGGTTATTACTTCTCTCTATTGGCTGGTTAGCTGAGACTTTCTGATCAATGGTGACTTGTGAGGGGGAATATCATCACTTGACCTTTGAAGCCTTTACCTTCTCAAAACCCCAGGTCACCGGGAACGTCTTCCCTGGGCCTTACCTCCCTAAACAGAAAGAGCTATCCCATTTAGGTGAGAGTGGTGGGATAGTCTCAGTTACGCTAGTTTTCCCTTCTTTCATCCGTTTTTTGCCTTAACTACAAACTGTGAGATAACAGATCTCTTGCTCTTGTGCTACAAGGGAATAGTTGAGGGCCACTGTCCTGGCTTGATGACTAGAGGTGACAGTGTTATCCAAAAACATTTCACGAAAATGAGAAGGCTGGCTCGTAATGAGACCCCCTTTCTCTTGGCTATGCCACCAAGAGCCACTACCCTAGTTTGGTGACCAGATAGGTGGTAATGTGATACCGCTACATGTCCATGGTCATAATAGGCCGGCTCGTGATGAGACCTCCTATCCATCAACTAGTACCTTGAGTGTTCATGTTATCTTGTGGGTCCCCTTTTCTTACTGAGAAGCTTTTCACTGCTTTCTCGGGGATCCCTGGGTGAAGCATTTCGAAGGTTTCAAAATCGACATTTAACTCTTGCTAGCTCCTTTTACCCTCTGGGCCTTTAGCCCCTTCTTCCCACGAGGTAAGGTACATCCCTTCCTAGTGTAGCCAATCCCAATGCCCAAAAAATAAAGGGGACATGGAAGGAATAAAGATGGAAAGTGGTAAGTATGGAGGGAACAGACGATAACTCTTCAAAGATCCACCTAAAGGGAGATCAACTTACTAGGGCACGTGTCACCCTCTTAGGTTTGAACAAGGAAAAGAACACAATTTCCAAGCAAACATAATGAAATGAAGAAGGATTCAAATACAACATATTGAAGTGCTTTAAAAATTAGAGTGATACATATCATGACACCTGGACTAATTTCCTCATGGAGCAAGACCCACTGCTACTTTAGGACCAGGATGGTGTGATGGATGCTGCTGTTGACGATATGTGGACTACTCTTGAAGAAAAGAGGGGCCCTCCAGGGACTATGCTTAGGTTGTCTGACTCTCGACACTCCATGTCTGGAACCTGTGGGCCTCGAGACACGACCTCCTTAGTTATTCCTAGGCTAGGGGATAACTATGCCAACCAAATGAAGATGTCAATGCCATCAATAATTACTAAGGTGATCATGTCTCAACTCACACATCTATGCCCAACCCCTTTGGGGGGGGCTAGAACCCTCATACATATGTGCTAGGAGTAATGCATGATGAGCAACATATCAAGCACAACACCATGATCTAAATACAAGTCATATGAAGAGGCAAGCATCACCACCAACTATCCATTAACAAACTAATCCATCCATTAACGATATGCCACTATGAAGAGAAAACCAATAGAGGGACCATGACAGTCCACCACAAGGCAATCAAAAGGTAGCATCATCTCCAACATCAAAGGAGAAGGTGCGCACCCCTAATCCGTTGAGTGCTCCATTGTACCATGTTGCAAATCATATATTGTGATGAAAATCACAAGAGTTACCCTCATGCTATATGAGGGTTAACAACTGACTCCAACTTGGGGACATGAAGAAGAGTGCACGAGAACCCCATAAATCCTCTGGTTTTACATGTTAGCAATGTCACAAAAGGAGAAGAATATGTGGCAGGGTAGGTCAAGAGTTTCACCCCTAAACACCACATCAGAAGCCCATCATTTCTCAAAATTGATTTTACAAGGTGTTACGCATCAAATTCACTTTAGTGCACCTTATATTTTTTCGTTGGATGTGATCCATCATATGAGCAAATTTTGTGCCTATCTTGATGACATTCAAGCTCAGATTCCCATGATCAGTTGTGCCACCACAATGTTTTCTATTATTGTATCAAATCTTCTCTAGGAGGTAGAGGATGGGGGGCATCGAGGGAGATCCTTGTTGAATCAACACTTACATACATGCGACAAAACTGCCAAAGATGCAAGGAACCAAAATATCATAATTGCCCTTCAATGTATCACTTACTACCCTCCAAATGCTTGAAGCCATAATGCCACGTTTGTTGTCTATGTTACCCCCCCTCACCTAGGGGTAACTAGAGGAGATCATGTCTCATGGATCGTAATGAAGACAATGATCCTGATGATGAGATGATTAGTATTCTCATAGACAACAACCCATCGACCCTTCAGATCCCTCACTCCTCATCAACGCAACTCATCACACCCGCTCAACATGGCTCATTGGAAGAAGGTGGTCTGGCACATCATGAGGTACATTAGTCCTTGTTTCATATAAAGTGTCATGTTTAATGTATTTGGCATGTGAGTGAGGATCATGGGTTGAAGTTGGATAATGGATCAGAAGTTCAAGAAGTTATTCTTTTTACCTTGTTTCACCTTGGTGGCCATCATTAGTGTCCTAGTCACGTGTTGTCACTCTTGGGGAACATGGGTACTACTGGGAGGCTTTGATAAGGGTAACATACCATTCCCCCCCATACTTAACACTTTCCATTATGGAGCCTTCTGTAGTGTACTAAACTTCGGTATAGCTGTTACATGTACACCAAAAAGGCCCATGGTTCATTCTTCTATGAGAAGAAGGTCTATAATGCGGAGGTTGATGCAACTGCTAGAAAAAATGATGAGAAAGAAAGAATGCTATAAAAGAAAGAAGATAAAATGGGACCATGAATGATCGAATCAAAAGCCTAAGGTTAGCTTCAGCTCTAACCCCTCTAATGGTAATCGCCACTAGTCCTAATGCATTGAATGCATAATCATAAGAATGCCTTTATCCTGGTAAAACTTGAAAAGGGGACTTGCAATGCAATGAAAGAATATCAAAAGGCAAGATAAGGTGTTTGGAATGCAAAAAGTATCGAGGAAAGGGTATCTCAAATAGCAAGCACCCCCTCTACAAAGGCACTAACGAAGACAGACCAACTATGATGCCTTGCATGTTAATGACACCATCACCATGAAGTTATCCCAACACGTTTTGGTCCACCATACTTACACTTAGATTGTTTTTTCGGGATCCCTCTACCTCGGTACTGGCACACCTAATAGGATCTTCTGATGGCCCTCTCATACCTAAACTTTCCAAATTGCATAAAGTCTTGAGCTAATGTGAAGTTTGAAGGGGATACCTAATGTGAATTACTTATGTGGCTTCTGTTTAAAGTGATGGCCTACTTTGTATGTTTCTAAGGACTCTTGAACCTTATTATGATTGTTGGTTTTACTTGATTCTATGGCTTTGATTGACTTGGGTGCACCTAACATGGTCTTTGGAGGACGTCCCTGTGATTTCACCTAGGACGTTATGTGCTTTATGCAGGACATAACACATGTGATGCAGAGCATTGGGCCACTTGATGATTTGGCTCCCTTCGATACAAGCTCTCACACCTCTTGGACCTTGGACGACGGACAAATGAGCTTTTACTTTGCAAATATAGTCATGCCAGCACACAGATGGGCAAGAAGCCCACACCTTGGGCGTTGTACCCCAGAGGTTATTAGGCATTGGATGGAGGACCTTGCACTAACACATGATTGGATACCATGCAAAGACAAGATGCACCTTCATTCCACCTTGGATGCTGGTCTTTTTCACCTTGAACGTTGAGCATATAGATGATGACGTGATGGATTAGGGATTGCCTGCCATTGGGGCACTACTTTGATGAGTTGGGGTCTTGATGATGAGACATGACCTTTGACGAGGAGCGGTCACCTTTTGAGATCCACCATACTTGGCACCTTGATGATGAGACGTGGCCTGTGGAGGGCTCCTACACTTTCTTAGAGCATGGCGTCGCCCAAACGTTTGGCTTTGGAGGGCTTATTTTGATATTTTATCACGATTATCTATTGTTTGAGGCTACTTGAGGGGTCGATCCTTCTTGTATCATGGGTCATTGCTGTTTTAGACATTTATGTGGACATATGCGATAGGGTTGCCTCATAAAGAGGCTAGCGGTCATTTGTATCAAATCACAACTCACTCACTTGTGAGATCACTACTATTTGCTCTCTCTTCTCTTTTTCACTATGGATAATTAGTGTGCACTTTTGGAAGGAAGATCTTTGTGGATGCTTTGTCTTATTGTTGGTGGATGATCTTGAGCTAGGGTTTTCTCATGCATTTCGACTTGGTTGAGTAAGTGTTGTTTGTCAAGTTGAAGTGTTTGTTCATGGTTTTTTGTGGTGAATGCTATAATTTGTTGCATGTTGTCTTGTTCTTGTTGAAACCCTAAGAGGGATTATAGGGATTATAAGTCTTTATCCCCCTCCGTATTTCATTCATCTCAATTTGTTAAAGCATTTAAAGACCTAGTCTAGGGATTAAAAGTCTTTATCCCCCTAGGTTAAAGTCTTTAGCTAGTTTCAAGACCTAGGGTTTATGAGTCTACAGACCTTAAGGTTTGAACCTAGTTCATTTCGATCTTGATTTAGACGTCCTAGGAGGAGGAAAACGACACCTAGGGTTATGAGTCTATAAATCCAAGGGTTTGTTTTCTTGAAGATTTGGTCCTAAGCCTATGAGTCTATAGTCTTAGGGTTCCCAATCCTCACTCTTCTTTGCTATCTAAGTTCAAATTCAAACTGTGGCTCGACTCCATTTGCCCAAAGAAAGGAAAACGACACTAGTCCTCTTGCTTACAAGTGTGTGCAAACTCTAGCAAATTCACTCTCTTTCAAAAAGTAACTTGTTGGGTGGATGCTCAATCACATTCTTGTGCTCAACATAGCCCAACGACTTGCAAACTCACTCAATAACTTGCTGCTGTTATAAAAGTTAGTTACAGCCAGTAGGGCTTGTTTAAACTGCTGATAACTTACTTAATATTGTGGTTTGAGAAGTCTGAAATCATTGTTTGACACGTGGATCTTATTCTACTTGTTAAGTGTTGTATTTTAACAATTTATTGGCAATTTTTGAGGGCTGATTTCTTGCTGCTGTTGCAAATGTACTTTGTTGATATAAAACTGTTAATTTTTGCAAGATTTATTACAGCAGCCCTCTTTTACTTGATAGCTAGTGTTCTAGAGGTGGTTGTTCATTGGTTAGACTTGGTAATTGTTGTATATGCATTGGAGAACTTGTTTCACACACGTAAACCGATTATCTTTCCAAACTCTTCCTAGCCTTTCACATTTCCCTAGACCTAGCCTATCCTTTGAGGTGACCAAGAAAGGGGGCCATAGGCTTGGCTAGTCTTGCTATAGGATCCCTTGAGGTCATCAGGGAAGCCTCCCTTGTGTTGGACCCATCCTTCACTAAAACGAGGGAAGTATTTCCCTAGGTGACGRTGACATTTACTTCCAATTGTTATGCAAGTTTAGCATCTTGTGAAGGCTTTGCACAAGTGCTAGATTTTGTGATAACAGTCTATACAAACAATACTCAATTTTTTGAATTTGAGGAAGTTGCATGGTAGCATSTTGACTACTAAAAAGTGTATAGATTCAGTAGTTGTTCCTTAGAAGGCCCTTCTATAACAAYAAAATTTAGCACTTTACATACATTCTTACTCAATGATGAGAATTTTTCTAATGCCCATCTCCACCAAGCCTAGARCCTTTTGTTGTTTCATCCTCCTTTGCRTCTGCCTTTAGGGTCTTGGATTCTCTCTTAAYTTATTTGGTATTGCCRGCTAGATCACCATGAAAGCCCATGTAGTACCCCACTCTAACTCAAACTCTAAGAAATAATACACATCAACAAGGGTACTTACATCATCAAATACAAATCCCCCTTAGGTGATGTCTAGAATTGTGACCACATCACATCCAACACCATAGGAAAAGGAACATAAGAAAAGGTGCTAGCTCGGAGTGATACATCAAGTATGCCCCCACCACACTTTCAACAAAAGGGGACCATGTAGAACACCCCCTCCTAGTGACAGACAAATATCATAACATCACCATACATAGTCACTAGGATGCTCCACGAAAAATATGCCACATAGCAAGCATCCATATGTTAAGAGAGTGATCCATAGCACCAAACCACTAGACGGCCATCAACCATGACCATCCACCATAGAGAAGTGAATCTTGTCCACCAAAGATCTCCATCAAATAATCCACTCTCAAGAAGAGAAGAGGTTCCATGAAGGTGTGTACCCTCAAATCCATCCAAATGCTCCATGGGTACCAGCTGCAAACTCTATCAATGTGATGAAAATCACAATGTGAAACCTTATACAGTATGAGGTGTAACAGAACCCTCTAGTGATATAATCGTTTTGATTTGCATTTCTGACTTGGCGACCATTTCTCGCGACACTTGTGACGTTTATTAGCCTTCTTATCTTTGGTTACATCAAAATAGAGTTCAGTAGTATTCAAATAGAGGTTGGAGTGTTCTAGTACAGCATTGAATAAGTATTATTTCCACAGCTTCTTATCTTAGAATATGTTCAATAATAATGGCTTGTGCACTGAGATAGCTTATCAAGTTTTCGTAACAGTTATATTCAGTTTTTCAGTAAAAGTCGTTAATGGGATAACCTAGATTTTCTCAGTTGGGTTTGCAAAAGAGAGAAAATTCTGGTAAGAAGACATATAATGACTTAATTTTGGGCAGGTTCCCGCAGCTTTTCATGTTAACTGCAATTCAGTGATTAGTGCTCAATGATTCATGATTGAAATGAACCTTGTGCAATTCTGCACAGATTATTCCTGTAAAATAAATTTTGGTGTTAAAATTTTTAATGTTGCATAGGATCACACACCTGTTTACTTCAAACTAAAATTC
>JASDQU010681276.1:0-12254 GCA_032191745.1 Picea mariana
GTTTTTTGGGCAGCTTGTTGGAGCTGTAATTGCTTGAAGAAGCAGCATGTTAAGATTGTAGAGTGAGATTTCTATGTAATAAATTCACCTAGAGTAGTGATCTTGATGCTGTGAGTTTTTTCTCATTGCAACTAGCATTCCTGGGGTCCCCGACAAGAGATATTTTCTAGCCAAAATATGTTGGATCCCTAGAGGGAAGTGGGATAGCATAAGGGAATGTGTGATACAGAAGGGGATCCCATTCATTGGGTGCAGGTTGAGGGGAAAGAGAGATGGTGGATAGGGATACCTATAGGAAATTAGTTTTCCATGGGTTATTTTGGGCTGTGAGCGGATATCAAAAACCCTTAAGAGACATATTTTCTTGTGGATTCATAGCCCCAACTCAGGGGTGACTTGCTATTGAGAACTAGAAAAATAATCCTATGGTTGGGTGGAATGTCTGTTCTCTACAAATGGTTGCACATTTTCTTTCAAAAGATAAGTGTTTTATCTTCATCCACTGTTTTTATTTATGGATTTTAATTGTTGTGCATTTTTCTCTGCTCCTTGAGTAAACTAATGCTATTGTGTATGTTAAATGGATTTGCTTTCATTTTTTTAAATATTCCTATTGGTTGCACATGTTTTTATATTGTTGCACACATTTAGTTAAAGGGTTTCAAATTGTTTTTGTTGGGTTTAGTAGAGGATGTGCTACACAAAGGTAAATCCATGATCTCTCCGGTAAGTGATAACTAAAACATGAAATTGATTAGTTCCAGTGGGAATTTTGTATTACTCTTCTTAAGAGAGAATAAACTAGAAGATGAATTGATAAAAGTAAAGGTATCTCTAGAGGAGGGTGTTAAAGAGTAGAAATGGTAGTTGAAGGAGATTTTGTAGGCATACAAAGAAGTGGTCCAGAATCCTAAAGGGTTACCACCTAAGAGGGAAGTGGAGCATGAGATTCCTAAATATCTATTTTCAAACATTGGAGTGTACATAAAATCCATCCTATAAGTAGATGAAGCGAATAAACAATTGCAATAGCTATTGGAGCAGGGAGTAATTGAACCAAGCACCTCACCTTGTGGGTCCCCTATCATCATAGTTCCCAAGAAGGATGGGACTTGGAGAATGTGTATTTACTATAGAGATTTGAATAATATCACCTTCAAGAATTGACACCCTCTACCTAGGATTGAGGACTTTATAGATTTATTGCAACATGTCATGTACTTCACCAAGTTTCATTTTAAATTGGGATACCTCTAGGTACTATTTAAAGAAGAAGGAACCTAGAAGATTGTCTTCAAGAAAAGGCAAGGTCTATATGAATGGTTAGTAATAAATTTTGGTTTATGTGCAACACTAGATACATTTATGCGTTTGATGAATGATGCATTGTGTCCATTTATAGATTCATTTGTAATGGTGTACCTAGATGATATATTGGTGTATAGCTCTACCCAGGAAGAACATATATCACATCTCATGTAGGTGTTAGAGACTCTGAAAAATAATCAACTATTGGGAAACATTAATAAATGTGAATTTGTCCAATATTCATTGGTGTATTTAGGGTATGTGACTGGTGGAGAGGAAATCAAGAATGATCTCATGAGATGCAGGCCATCCTCAAGTGGTTAAATCCCAGTATTGTCACTGCAGTTAGGAGATTTTTTGAAGTAGCACATTACTTAGAAAAGTTTATAACATCCTTTTCAGCCATGGACGTTGCACCACTCCATGCCATAACAACCAATGAGAAGAGTTTCCAAAGGGTAAATAATTAATAGAAATATTTTGGTGACTGAAACTAAATATCAGTCAAGAACCACTTATTGCATTGCCTAATTTGTAGAAGCATTTCAAAGTGGAGATGGATGCAAGTGGATATGTTATGGGAGCAGTCTTGATGAAAGGAGGTAAGCTGATATTATATCATTCTAAAATGTTCCATGGTGGAGTCTTCAACTATTTTACATACAATAATGATATTTTTACTCTAGTTCAAGTTGTTAAGAAATGGAAGCATTATCTGATGGGAAAGGATACCATCAATATCCACACTAATCACTAGTTACTACAATATTTGCAGGCAGAGTAAGCTTGAAAAAACCATACACTACAAGTGGATGAGGTTTTTACAACAACTTCCTCTGGTCATCAAATATAAGAAAAACACAACACTAATATGTGGGCAAGCTTGCTTTTAAGATCACCCACATTCAAATTCACGTATTTTGGAACTCTTATGCACATGGATCCTTTCACCCATTATACATCACATAATTAGTTGGTTCAATAGAAACCAACCATTTTTCAGTTTAGACCCTTATTTGAATTGAAAAATACCCATAAACCCATCAAACCAATTAGTTTTATCAAAACCAGTTCAATTGTGATAACACATGTCCACCCCCATATATGTGCATTTACTCAATGGTGAATGTGGATAATTTGAAAATATAGAATATTTCCATGTTGGACCAGGAAACTAATGAGAAAGTATTACCTACCATAGAGGACTTAGAACTAGAAGCTTAGGCGGAGTTACCAGAAGATACAATTTTGTAGAAGAAGTCCAGAACAATTAGATGGGGGCAACATTAACTATGGCAAGTTGGGTTGAAAGGACAACTTCCATGGAAGGTAAAATGGACAACTTCCATGGAGGCCAAATGGTACCCTAGGGAGAAGGTGGAGGAAAATTTTCCTCACCTTCTTTAGTAAAATATTTTGGGGACCAAAATCATCCCTAAATGGGGAGGTATGATTTGAAATGGATCATTATATAATTTGTCATCTATTTTGTTACTTTCTGGGTGGAAAAATTGGAGCTATTGGCTTGTAGGGCCCATTTTAGGGGCATGATCCACTTTGGTGAATTGGGGTCCAGAACCTTCCAGAGCTCATTTGAGGCCTTACATGATTATTTTGGGGTCAAAACTTTGTGAACAAATTTTTATCCTCTTTATGTTGTTCTACACATCGAGATATTTCTAACGATGTGAAGATCACCTCAATTGGAGTTTGTATGTAGAATTTATGCCTCCCGCAAGTTGACCTATCTTGTTGAATCCAACCCTCCATATTGATTTGTATTGCCTCCAAATGGCCCTTATCTAGATTGATTTCCATGAAAATTCTAGAAAATGAATATATATTCCCTTTTGGCTCAACTCAGTTAATATAATGGCCCAACGTATCTCTGATGTCTTTGAGAGTGGATTCATCATAGAAGATGATTGGGAGGTGCGGTAGCCCAACCCATATAGGGGAAACCATGATTTCCATGTCTAGATCAAAATCAAGTCTCTAATGAGAGATGAACATTCCCTTTGATCCCATGAAATAGGGACCCGTTCTAAAGATCAAATCTCTCTCCTCCTTGCTACTAAATAAAAACAGAAAGAAACCTCTCCCAAAATAAAAACCAGATATTTTACTTTGAACATTTCAATGCTTTGTAATCCATGGTTGGATTGATCGAGGAATAGGCCAAAGGAATGTGGACTTCCAATTAAATATTACTCATGTAGAAGAATGACTTTCCATTTTGGATTTGAAGACAAAATGTCTCGCTTGGGTATGACTTCTGCCTTTTTGATGAACTTGTTCTTCAATGACCACTTCTCACTAGTTGGTTTCGAGGATTTGATAAGATAAATGAATGCCTCCTCCTCAATATTTGAAGGTGGTTCCATACTAAAAGTGTCAATGGAGTATTTTTCCTTGTATTCTTTGATGCATTAAAAAAAAAACCCAAGCAAGCACACTAGCTCTACCAAGGTGGCTGTGAATACTAGCTATGATGATTGCAAGCTACGACTTTATCAGGGCTGGTGGCATTGATTACAATTTGTGGCTAGTGTAACCCCTAGCTATTGTCGGGCACAATTCTCCGAGACCTCATATCGACAATATTTCAATGGTGTGATTTTCAATATTTTCATGCTTCAAGCTAGTAACATTAAATTTGGATGTTAAAGAAAAACATTGTATAATAAGATATTTTAAAAATTTGTAAGATCTATTGTGAAGAACTATTCCAATGGAATATCCACAACAATTTACAGATCAAGAACCCATTTATGTTGGTTTTTTCATGTTTCTTTTTCCTTGCTTTCTTGTGCACTTTCTCGTGAGTCACCTTTTTGCAAGATAAATTCCTTTGTTAATCTGTTTGTGTGTTAGGATACAAACTATTTTTCTAATAACTCTATGATGGGATAAAATTAATCCTAAATTTTAAATCTCATAGTTAATCTAAAAACCAATTATGGGATCCTCATTTAGATCACATTACTTAATAAAATATGACCATTCCTCTCATTTTTTCTATCAATTTTTGTAACTCGATAAAATTCTTACCCATTTTTTTCATTTCTCCCTTTTAATATTCTATTTTCTTTAATGTAAAATGATCTTGATACTACAATATTTTTACCCACCCTCACTCAACTTAGTTACATCATATTTTGTTAAGTAATAGGACCTAAATGAGAACCTTTCTATTGATTTCCACTTGTCACATAGGATGATCCATATGATTCCACATGGTTTCAAATGCATTTCCCCATTGATGCCAAGAATGTTACCATGAATTGTACATTTGGGTAAGCATGGTTTTTTTTTGGGGGGGAAGAAATAACAAGAGTGGCATAGGTTAGTCCTTGACACTTTTAGTGATGCAAGTGAATTACCTTTTGGCCCACAATTTTGTGCACTTAGCTATTACACAACAATTTCATTTTTTTCACTTCCAAGGGTGACATGACTCATATTTGTGTCCTTTTGTGCTTTAGCATGATTACTCCAACTATAGTTTTTAGTTTGGGTTAGTTTTGACCTTAGGGCCAAGTTGTATGGGTTAGTAAGGTCCACAATGGTTCGTTAAGTTTTTAGAGATTCATCTTTCTTAGAAATATATCGACCCACTCAATATGATTATGTCAGTCTTTGTACTTAGTATAAGGTGGAACCTCTCATCAACATGAATTTTGATTTATTTAGGTCCCTTTTTACATATTTGATTCATCATGAATAGTTTGGGTAAAAAAACTGATGATTCGTCAAATAGTACTTGTCACAAGCTTTCCTATGAGATCAAGTTTATTTCCATGTTTTGAATTTGCAAGTTGCTTAATGGGACTTGAAAAAGGAGGTTTAAATTTAATGTAAAGGATGTTTATTTGAACAATTGATTTTCATTCTAAAGGAAAAAAAATCAACAATTTAATGGAATTTTTGCATTTTTTTGTTATTAACTTATTGTTTAAGTTATGTTTCATTGTTGATTCTGGTGTATATTATCTATTCCCTTAACTTTTGTGGGTTGTTGAATATATCTAATGATTAATTTTGAGACAAAAGGATTTCTAGATAGTTTCAATTGTTCAAGCCACTTTTGGTCTTAGTTGTTGTGCGATTTTTGTTCTTTCTTCTTCACTGTTGTTTTATATTTTTTTTGTTGCTGAAAATTGAAACAATGATCTTTTCCTAAATGATTTTTAGTTGGTGAACTTTGGTTAGTAACTTTTGCTAGTTTTCTTAGTAGCCAAAATGCTTTTAACTTCTTTTAAACATACAAAAATAAAAAATAAAAATCCCTCCAAGTTTTTAGTTGATTTTGGAGTTCTAAAAGAATTTTTGTTGACAATTTTCACTTTTAGTTACTAACATCCATAACTCAATTTAGTGCCTAAAAACATACTAGCTACTAAGTCCACATTTCTTTTTGATGTTTAAAATCAACTTAACCTTAGTTTCCTTTTGTATTTCAATTTGTAGAATAATAAGAATTAACCATGGAATATTCAGAAGGAAAATCCCCGAGATGAGTTATGTTAGGGAAAACATGAGTGGACCTTTTTCATCTCTTGATTTGAACCAATTGGTCACACTTTCACTTTCACATGTCACCTTTTTTTAAATGAGAACTTTGTGACTTGAAATTGTGGTCTCTTCCCATTCATCATAATTCTATTTCGTTCAAAATGGTTTTAAGATCCATTTTGATGGATTAGATATTGGATTCCCACGGGAAGGAGTCCTATCCTCTTTTTAAATTGCATGGGATACTCACCTTTATGGTTGCTTGGATTTTCATGCTAACTCTTTTTTACTTGTTGCTTGGATCTTCATGCTCACTCTTTTTTACTTGGTGGAAACTCGATGCTATGAACAAAAAGTTGCATGTCATTTTTTTTTGAGGATCTTTACAATGGAAAAATCCAACCTTTTGAATGGTTGATTTAAAAAGTTAAAATATGAAAGTTATGTATTTTTTGCAAAAAATTTTGTGAGTGTTTATGCATTATTGGATGTGTTTACGTGTTATTGGACATACTTGCCAAAAATTACTAATTTTTATGATTTTTTTTTTGTATCTATTAGTTTCGTAAGTATTGTCTTAAAAGTTAAAAGGCTGCCCTTTCTAGGAGTTTAACAAATTTATGATTGTTTACCATTGTTGCACATGTCATGCATGTGTTGCAACTTACAATTTCCCTAATAAGCCACATACCTCTAAAATTGGGAAGTGGACCAATGCTTGATGAGTCTAGTAAAACACCAAACAATTTCACAATGTGGGTTGCCAAGTTTTGTAGGATTCTATACACAGTCCCTCAATAGAACTTGTTTAGGTTGAGAAATCCATTTCTTTAACATGTCAAATCCACTAGCCTTGGCATCTATGAAGCCATCCGCATGTGAAATTTTGAACTCTTTGGTTGGTTGTGGAAATTTTATCATCCTTGTGAATGTTATTGGTGTTAGAGGTTTATGTAATTCTCCCTCTTAATTGACCTTGATGATTATGCGATGTAGTTAGAAATACTTAGAACAATAGACAACGACCTCCCTAAAATTAAACACATCAGTAACATAGCCTACCTGGGACCAAGACAAAAGTCCAATATTTTCTCTCTCACTTATGCTCCTCATAAAAGTCGAGGTATTGACGATAACAATTGACCAATGCAAGTTCTTATAATGCAAGGCCGAGGTGTTTACAATGTCATAAGGATGATTTGAATTCTCTTCCTCAATGCCATCTCCTCATAAAACTTCGTGTTGTGTTTCACTATCCTTCTTAGTATTAAAATAAATCCTCAATGAAAGATAAGTGTCACTCATGAAATGATATGGATTATATAGATAACTAAATGAAGGCATAAATATAAATGGAAGCACACAAAGATATTGCAGAGAACATAGTGATACAATGAAACCTCAAAGATGGCTCACTTGACTACATGGTTCAATGTGCCTTGAGACATCTCGACCCTTTCTAAGTCATAAATTTCCTATTAGGAACTGGCTTGTGGGTTGTTGGTACTAGCCTAGGGGTTATAGTGGCAACCAACCATATTTGGACCTAGGCCTCACCCAGGTAATCCCAATAAGTTACCAATTCCTCTAGATCTTAAAAATAATTGGTATTCAGGATTGAGTGTTATAGGGGCTAAGTGGTCAACCACCTCTGTGGTGTCTAAGAAAGGTGAAAAATATGGTTGAAGTATCTCCACGTTAAATACATGGTGCAAGTCAACAAAATGGGGAATACCTTATTCAAAAGAATTCTCACCCATATCCTTGGTTATGGTGGAAGGCTTGTATCAAAGTAGGTGAAGTTTCTGATGGGGTCTTGTTAGGCACTCTTTCTACAAATGCAACCATACCTTATCTCTCACCCGAAACTTGCATGGAACCCGATGATGACCATGGTGTTGCGTGTATTTGGAATTGGATTTTTGAAAAATATTATGAACTTGTTGTTCGATGTATTGGATCCATTCAATAAATTTGGTTTCTCTATTAGAATCTGTTTGAGCATGGAAGGATTCTTCATATGTATATGCAATATGTAGAGATACATCAATTGGGGCCAATGTGTTGAACCCCAAGCACACTTGAAAAGGGATGTGACCAATAAAGCTATGAAGGGATCTATTGTAGCTATGCTAAACATAAGGAGGGCTCTCATCCCATATGTGTAGATGTTTGGAGTTGTACATTATTGCGATATGCATAATCATCTTGTTGACTAACTTTGTATACCCATTGATTTGGGGGTGAAAGGAAGTCAATTTGGTCAATTTGGTGTCCATCATTGACCACATGTTAGACTAGAAAGTACTAAGGAACCATATATTCCTATCTAAAATAATTTCCCATGGGAGCCTAAAATGAACTCAAACACACTCGAAGAAGAGATTAATAGTGGAATTTGCTATGATAATGTTCTTGTAGGGCGTCAAAATGACCATCTTAGAGAATTGATCAATAACCATAAAGACACAGTTTTTTCCATTCTTGGTTGAAGTTAAGGCTGACATGTAGTCCATGGAGACAGACTCCCAGGGCCTATTGAGGTAGGTAGTGGAGTTTACAACCCTTGATTCTTGATTATAGGTTTGGCCACGGAAAATGCAATGCACAATATAATATACTTGTTGATGTCCCATAAGATATTTGGCCAATATAAGTAATTTTACAACACTTCCATTGTTTTCTCCATGTTGAAGTGCCATGCCACCAAACTGTAACACACCTCCCAAATCAATTTATCATTCTCACTTGAAGGAACAAAAAGATTACTCAGATGGCATAAAAGTTCATTCTGGATATGAATTCTAAGACTAGTTTATCTATGCCTAGTGTCTTCTAGGTAACAATGAAGTTAGGGTAGTTGTTCTACAATTGGGACCACTCATAGGTCTCATGTCCACAAGAGTTAATCACCATGGTTAGTGCCACAACTAGAGGTTGGCTAAGGTAGTGCAACACTCAATTTGTGTTTTCCTTCTTGTACTTAATGTTTAGGTGGAACTTTTATAGGTACATTGGATCACTTCTAATGATGGTTATTTTGTAACTTTTCTAGTGCCTACATGAGTTGCAATGGGTTGTGATCAATGTGGATGATCATCTCCTTTCCTAGAATGTAATGCTTCCATTGGCGCCATACTTGCACAATGGAGTAAATCTCCTTTTCATAGGTGGGGTACACGCAAACCACATAAGAGTGTCTCACTATGATAGGCCACCATATGTCTATGTTGGGTGAGGACTACACTAACAATGATCTAAGGCATCAATTTCAATCTAAAAGGGATATTCTAGGTCTTGTTGAGTAATTATTGGCGTTGAACAAAGGTGATGTTCATTTCCTTGAATGATTTATGTTGTGACGCGACCTAAACAAACTTGGCTTTGGCTCAAGCCTTGGTCACTTGGCTTAAAATCCAAGCATGAGAGAACCCCAACACGAACCTGTGATAGGAGTTGTCTAGGCCCAATAAATTGCAGATCTATGCTAGAGTTGTTGGGGTCAATCAATCATAAATGATTTGGATTTTGATTGGATCCACATGCACGCCATGCTCATCCACAATGTATCCCAGATATTGGTTTCTATGCATGCTAAATGAGCATTTTTTTTGATTGACATATAAATTTTTCTACAACAAGGTGCTTATCACCTTTTGAAAGTGTTGCAAATGTTCTACCTCATTTTTGCTAATGATGAGGATATTATTCAAATATATGACCAAAAAATACTTTATGAATGACTACAAGATATCATCCATCATCCCCATGAACATTTCCAAAGCATTAATCAAACTAAAAGGCATGAACAACCACTCAAAAAGGCCTTCTTTAGACTTGAAGGTAGTCTTTTATACATCAATTTACTCAATTATAACTTGGTGGTATCTTGACTTTAGATCAATATTATTAAAAAAAATCCCCCCTTGAATTGATGAAAAATATTGTTAATCATAGGAATTGGATGTTGGTTTTTGACTATTTTGTTTAGATATTTGTAATAAATACAAAGTCACCATGCCCCATCATTCTTATAAACCAACACAATTGGGATCCCATAAGGTGAGGAGCTCGATAAAAAGTGGCCATTTTGGATGAGTTATTGAATTTGGCGTTTGATTTATTCATTCTCTAGAAGAGAGAATCTGTATACTAGGCGATTAAGTAAAGTTGCATTGAGTGTTGAATCATTTGAATGATTGACCTGACAATGTAGAGGTACCCTGCAGGCGAAGCAAATACTTTTTTTTATTCTTCCAATATATTTTCCACTTGCTTATGCTATGTAGAGAGACCTTGTGTAGAGGTCATGACAATCATGATAATTTTCTATTTACCTTCTAATAGAATCATGAATAGGACAAATATCTAGGTTTGATAAATTACCTTCCTGCACTGCTTCCTTGAGATCAAGGAGACTGCAGTAGTCGAAACTACCTTTGGTACATACTAGAGTTTACCTCCTAAAGTAATGAAACTATGGTGCTTAGACTTGTAAACAATATGATGCTTTCACATATATGGTTGTCTTGAAAAAACATCACAAAATTCAAGTGGGGAAACACCAAAAAATACCTTATCTTTGAAGGGCTTGATGCCCTAGGGTAGGTGACATTGATAACCAACATGGATTTCTTCTCCTTAGCTTAGCCAACCGATGGTGTATGGTTGGGGGTGTGGTGTTGTCGACAAATTCACTCTCTTGATTACCTCTATTGAGATCAAGGTATTTTGGCTATTGTTGTCAACAATTGAATGTAGCATAGTCCGCTTCATCTACATCTGTGAGTGAAAGAGGTGCTCACCTTCTCGAGGATCCTTTGGCTCTTTTTGTTGGATATTTATGATAGGTTAATGGTAACACTTGTTTTTGTGGGCCATTGTGGTACTTTAGAACCAAGTTTCTCTTGGAGTCTTTGATACCTAGATTTGAGTGCAAGGTATGGAATATATTGGTGTACTCCAACATTTTCTAGTCTCTCTTCTAGGGAAAAGTTGTCCATTTTGTGTATTGGTCATCATAGTTTTCAACAAGGTAGAACTCCTCTTTGAGGGAATCAACAAATGTTTTCTAGTTGGGGTTCTATCCTAGAGTTTTTTAGTTTAATCTTTGGCATGTCTTTCCTAGTGAGTGTCCCATCAATTATTGACACGAGGAAGAGACTTAAGGAGTGTGAAGGTGATATTTTCACCATTGGAAAAGTTTTGAATAGAGTAATAACCCTATAATATATTTAACCATTTATCTAAATAATTTGAGTCTATCGACCTTCAAATAAATTAATTTCAAAGTTAACTTGTACCTTGAAAGTTGTCGCATCTCCAAAACAATTGATTGTTGAAGGTGCCTCTCTATTCATTGGTAGTTGTTGGAGGCTTCAGGGTGAAATTATCCATCATATCATTCTTCTATGTCATGTTGTATTCCTATGGAAATAAATTGATGGGATATATTTATCTTTGATCTTTCTTTTCTTCCACCATAGGATGCTAGTTAGGCCAATCAGAGTGGTCTTCCCTAAGCTTAGTTAGAGACCCAACTCCTTATACACTAACCTTGTTGGGGAAATGCATGAAGAAACAAAGAAGTGTAGATTGCTATGATAAAGTTGATCTAAATTATGAAAAGAATGAAATGAAGGTAGGTATATAAATGGAAATAAACAAAGATATTGCAGAGAGAATAGAAATATAGTGAAACCTGAATTCTATTTATGAATGAAATATAGAAAAAAAATGAAATGTACAGAAATACAAACTGATGAKAATGGTGGTAGTTTATCTCTAAAGAGATAAGTGTCGATGATGCTTATTTGAAAGAAAACATTATAAGAGGCCAATAATACATTTTTAACATAAATTTTGAATCCCTTAGAGGAAAAAATGCTAAGGGTCCAAAACCGTAACCCTAGGAGGTGATGTGACAAAAAGAATGTTGGCTTAAAAGATGCTAGTTGACACACCAACTTCTTGAGGCTACAAATTTTGCATACAAACTCCAATTAGGGAATTTATTGGACCGTTACAAAGCCTAATCCATGATCTATGTGTTTGGAAGGATACACAATCAAAGATCCCATGTCATGTGTCAAGTATAAAAATAAAAGTGAAATGATCAAAGAACATGTCAAAATTTTAGGACTTGAAAAACTATAGTAGCCTAAAGAAGTTAGTGGAATGAGTGGGTGGCCACCAATATCAACCGAGATCGTCAAATTATTATTATTATTATTATTATTTATATTTTCTAGCTAAATTTCTTTAAGGATGGTATTAAACATGTTTCTAAACTCCATCAACTCATTTCCACATGTCATCTCATGATTGTATTCTTTGGTGGTGTGGGCCATAGATCCTATGGTTATGTAGGGGGTGAGATTCAAATCCATATCAGGAAATGAAGGAAAATCAACCCATCACAAACCACATTA
>JASDQU010681276.1:37565-59934 GCA_032191745.1 Picea mariana
CTAATTTCACTGGGCCTAGTTCGTGACTATGACAAATTTTGGCATATAACTGCATTCATATTTGCCTATTCATGGCCATGAACACTTATTTGGTATATTTTCCACAAGGATTTGCATTGTATTCTTGGCAGCCATGTATGCAAAGTCAGTACATAATGTAATAAGCAATTGAGTTAGTCTAGCTAGTTCTCTACCGCTGTCAGTACATATGCTTGTTTTTCCATAATGTCGTACCTTCGTGGAGCGTCATGCATCATTTGGTTGAAATAGGCTATGGGTTTTTCGAAGTTCTGCTCGTCTTTCTGCAACAACACATCGACAATAGTGTGTTCCAAGGAAAATGAAAACAAGATGAAATATTTCGTAAAGTCTGGACTGGCTAACATAGGATCTTTAGTCGACGCCACCTTGATATTTTCAAAGGAATTCTTGGGCTCCGGGTTCCACTTGATCTCGTTTCCCTTCCTGAGCATGCAGGTTATGTGCTTTATGATTTCTGCCAGGTTTGGAGTGAATCTCCTCAAGAAGTTTACTTTTCCTAGGAAGGATTGCACTTTTTTTTTAATGTTCGGAGTGCCGATCTTCATGATTCCTTCAACCCTGCATATTGGTGTACATGAACATGCCCCATGGAGTTGTGAAAGCTATTTTTTCTTTGTCGTTTGGGTGGAACATGATATGATTATACCCTGAAAAGTCATCTAACATGGACATATTCTGGGACCCTACCACCTTTTGCAGGATATAGTCCATTTTAGGGAGAGGTTAGTGGTCCTTTAGGGACACTTTTTTCAAGTTTCGGAATTCCACACAAAATATTATCTCACCTCTTTCTTACAGGTACTAAATTAGCTACCCATTTCAGGAATCTTAAAGTAATGATGATATTAACTTTAGATAGTTTCTTTACCTCCTTCTCAATTAGCGGCAGTAGTAGGGGATTTATTCGACACAACTTATGATATTCTTTGAGAGGGATGACATACTGAATTACTTTGGTGTCATACACCTTCAAATTGTCATAGTTCCATGTGAAAACGTCGGGGAAATCCTTCATGACATTGACGTAGTCTTTCTTGACCTCTGGACTGAGCGTTTTAGATAATTTTGTCATTTTCGGGTTCTCCTCAGTCTCGATGTTTCATTCCTCCACATCCTCTTCACTTGTAGTGATCTTGGGATTTTTAGTCATGGATTTGGGATAGTGACACAACCAATTCCTTTATGAGACCCAATCACTTTACTTTCTTTGAATCAAAAGAGAAAAGATCCTTATAGGGCCTGGTGATATCCAAAACCAATTCATCCATGATCAACTTTGGCATGAGGTTGTGCGATGCACTGGAATCTAGCATGGTGTTATGTAGGGTCATGTCATGAACCTTTAGACTAATTTAGAATGAAGGTATGTCCTCAGTATCACTCATCTCCTCAGTGCCCAGACCAAAAATAATAGCAGGGTGATCATCTTGTACATTCAAATTATCGGGGGTCCCTCCCATTTTCAACATTTTAATACTATTCTCTTGATACTCACCCTTTCTAATGAGTTCGTTGAATGAGACAAATATTTTGATTTTATCCATTTCATGCTCAAAATTAAAAAGAGGATAGACTTTCTCTACATCTTTTCCACTCGCTTCTCGGCTTGCGTCCAGAGTTTTCTTCGGGGCCTCTTCCTTCAAATTTTCCTTCCCTGTCGCATCTTCGGTCACGCTGTTTGGCCTCAGTCGGATTGTGGAAGGGGTGTCCACTGGAGGTTTCCTCACAGGATTTGTCTGCTGAGGCTCGGTAGATTCTTCCTTGCTCCCGAGGTTGTATCTTTTCCAAAACTACATGATGGCATTCTGGTAACCTTTTCTGAACTCTTCTATTTCCCAGGACAATGCATCATCAATTTCCCTAATCCACGCGTCGTCCATCTCCAACATAAAATTGTCATTTCTTCTCATGTACCGATCATGTTTTCTTTTTGTCAAAAATACGTGCGGGTTCTTGTCATCGCAAGAATGCATTTGTTCTTCAAATATCTGGTCAAAGTATTCATCCATGTAGTTGTTTTGGAAATGAGGCCTTGTTTGCTGGTCGCCTTGATCTCTCTGATCCCTCTATTTGATATGAGGATATTGACCCCTCCTGAGGTTCTGATTCCTAGGTTGGGGGTCCTACTGTTCCCGAGCAGTGGGTCTATTTCCCACAAACATTTTCTCCATTAGCTTCTCCATGGTTCTCATCATTAATTCGAATTTGTTATCTGTGGATCTGGATGTTGATGGTTGTGCATCTTCTTGGGGCCTCTTCTCGCCTCTGTTGAATCTTGGTTTGATCTTCCCCGATGCCATCATATTCACCTCGACCTCAATCACATTGCTCATTATCACATCTAGGCTTACTGATCTTCTCTCTCTCAACAACAAGGAAAAATCATTCTCGAAAGAGTTGACGTCTTGCAACTGCGTAGCCCCGAGAGGTGGCTGGACTTATGCAGGAATCAAGTTATAAAATTTCATGAAACAGGATGAGAATTCTTGCACCGTCTCTTCCGGCGCCTTCTTCATATTATTGTACTACGGTAACAACTGCAAGGGGTTCTTCTTGTCTCCCCATCTATTGATGAAAGATATTTCAAATGCGGCGAAGTCTGGAATACTTGATGGTCATAGGGATTTGAACCATTTACTTACCTTCCCCACAAAAATCTACGCAAATAACCTCTTTTTTGTGTCTGCATAGTCTACCTCTTCCAGGTCGACGAAATCGTTGAACCCGTCTAGATGCTTTTGGGCCAAAACACTCCCTTTATCATCATAGAGCTTAATCCTCTCGCTGTAATTTTGAGGCAAATCATGAAGTTGGGTGGGAAGAATGAGGGGGGTGAATCTGGAGGCCATGGGTCTAGGAGGGCTTGGGGCTTGAGGTATGTTATTAGAAACTAGGGCTTGGAATCTCTTCTGGTAGAAAGGTATCTCATCCAAGATGGTTTCTGACTTAGACCTAAACAGTGTTTGCTCGAATAACTCGTCAAAGTCTAGGTCGTCAATGGTTTCTGAGCCATATTTATGTAAGGATAGGCTTCTATCCAGGAAATAGAACGGGTCCGAAACTTGCTCTCTAGTCTTGTGAAGAATCTTCTCAGGGTCGTACACAGGCTCCATAGGGTTTGGGTCAGTATTTTCTCTGGTATAGATCATCTTCGGAGCTGGGGTTCCTGAACTGCACTACTTGATGCTACTGGTATTTTTGACTGGAGTCGCCAGGGTAAAGGTGTCAACCGATACAAATGTTTGTCCCTCTGTTACCCTCAGGGGTCAAACTCCAACGTTAGTTGTTCTCCCAGGGAAAATCTATTCAATTTCGTCCTCGACAATGGTTTCAAAATGTTATCACTCCATAAATCTATTTGGCTAATATACAGATGACGGAGGTAAATTTTTCAACCAACTTTGAGGCCCAAAACTAGCCTTTCGAACTTGGAGAGGGCTCTCTCAGGAGACTTTGTCTCTGCCTGGGATGTGGCTAGATTTAACACCTTTGATATAATGGGTTATGGTTATATTGGCACAAGAAAATAAGACTTTGGGCTATGGAGTTGATTCGAGGAAACAACACAAAAAATGACTCAGTGAATGAACTTTGGGAGGATAAAGGCTAAGCGAGCAACAATCTTCAGTGCAAAATAGTAATGTGGGGCGGATAGAAATTATAGGAAGTAACTCGGAGCACCGCTACGGGTGAATTCAATGTTAAATTTTAGAAGAAAAACGTTTTGTCTAAGTGGCACGAACAAGGGGAATTGTGCAACGAATCCATGGGTTCGAAAATTCATTCCGAATTAAACATAAAAAGATATGAATAAAGGTAACAGAAAACACATACGCAAGAAACAGAAAACAATACATCCAACTGCTACAAATAGAATCTTTTCATCAAAGTTACATGACTTTTGCATTAAGTTTCGATCAAACTCAAATTACATACAATAGCTACTATCTATACCAACTTTGCCAACCAACCTGGCTTACATCGAAAATATCAAATATATAAACGAGGGCGCTGCTTGGGCTACCCTACTCTTCTAACTGCTATCCCTACAAACTAGGGAATCGATTGTTCTACTTTACAAAAATCTTCGCATGACATTTCCAAAAATAGACAAAAGGTACATCTCGCTACATCATGATCATTGTAATCTTCCATGGGGATTCGATTTTCAATCAGGTATCTAGGTGGACAAGTGTCTATCACACTCCTACTGTCTACTGTAATGAATTTGGTTTTCTACTGCACACTCATCCTGTTGGGGGAAGTGTGCACGGCAAGTGGCTGTAGACAATCACAACCCTTATAAAAATGGAAAAATGTCTCGGGCGATGTTTCCTTCAAAAATGTGTCAAGATTTGCCTTATGTTTACGAATACAGGAAAGAAATCGGCTAATCTTGTTTTTTTTTCTCACTGGCGAGAGCTGCATGGGATATCTCTTCAACCACTTCACCTTCTCTGGAGTGTCTAGCATACTTTTCTTCAGACAACCATTGTGCTTCACACACATTTAAAATCGTATCCTGCTCTTTCCAGACCTATCTTTTGAGCCACGTCGCATTCCCTTCACGACCTCATGTTGCTTATGCTTCTGTGATCTTCGTTGTCAGCTGTTGTCTGAACTCCCTATTTTATTGGTATAGTTCGACGATGGTTAGCTTCACTTGTTTAAGCTGCTGAGTTGTCTCTTGATCATTCGAACCTGCAACATACATCCTCCTCGTTCTACTCCCACTTTCTCGGCTGGTGCCTTCCAAAGGCTCCAGGCAGATGACGCACATAAGTAATTGTTCAACAATCGGTCTGCGCATGACTCATCTGAGATTTGAATTTTCTTAGCTTCCTTGTTCTTTCTTCGTCTGCCCCTTCTCCGAGGTATATGCTATTGGGAAAATGGGGCTTCTGCTATCCTTCCTTTCTGCGCAGTTCCTTCCACTCCAAGTTCTGTGCAGTGTGATGTCGTTGTCCCTGTGGGTGAATGAAAAATCCCTTTTGTATCTTTGGGGACACCCGTTGTGAGTGACAATGAATCCCAATCACTATGAGGCTCGGGCCTGGTGATCCTACCACTACATGTTCCCTTATTCTTGTTTTGAGAGGTTGCCATGGCACAATCGATATGTGTATTGTGCCTAGTATATCAGGCGGATGCCTAAAATGGAGAATTCTATCGATCTGGGACTACGAGAAAACTTACAGACACAACTTGGATCTATTTTCATGAACAAAATGGGTGTAGAAACTCTGGGATTTATAACAGATCGGATGGAAGGAAGAATTGTGCCAAAGAAAAGTGAATTCATGGTGACTAGATGTTGCAAATTGAACCACAAATCTTCCATAACACATCCCTACATGCAAGGTACATGAAATAAGGTTTGCAGGGCATATGTGATGTGAACATAACAATTTTTCATTCCTTTGACCCTCATGATGAACTGATAATAGCCACAACACTTGCCGAAATGACTTCCTTTAACTACTTGACTCGACCTGGGGCACATAAAGACTAACTTTTGACAGGACCTGACATTTTGGGAACGACATGCTCATACTATTTACGTATGATTAAACTCTGACACCCCTTCCCGTTCCCAAGGATTGACCAACCACTTATTGATTTAGACAATTTCATTTTTACGTACCTGAATTCACATGTTTGGATGCATGGGTCACAACGTGACTAAAACCAAATCTAATTGGAAAGAGAAAATTGGTGGTGCTAATAGCTGGCTCCAATGGGGATGCTATCCTACCCACGAGGTAGCAAATAACAATAGACCAGGTGCCTGACCATTGGGCCTTATTTCGACTCTTTGTCACTGTAATATGAAAAACAAAACACAACCTAAACCTATCGAAACAACTTCTAAAGACTTAGCATAAACTCAGGGCCTTCACTTCGGGCTTCAATTTTCTGCTGACCTAATGACTCACCGCAAAAAAAAAATGACTATTTACAATGACAAATGACTTAAACAGATTTTATTTCATCGGATAATTCTTGAGGAATCTGTCGTTTACAGGCCCCCAACCAAGGCATTCTCCATTTAATCCTTCTAGGAAATAAGCATTGTTCCCACAATACATGTTCATTTTGAATGGACCTGTCCAAAGGTGGTTGAACTTTTCATGCTTCCCTTTATCGTCATTCCTCGCATCCCATCTCAACACCAACTCCCCTATGTGAAAATCTTCTTGCTTAGAATGCTTGTCGGAGGCTTTCTTCATCCTCTCGTGATGGAGCTGTGATCGATTATACACCTATTCCCTCACCTATCATGTGTTAATTAGCTGATTTATTCTCCTTTGCGCATAATTTGGCTCGGCCTCCTGCTCTTGCAACAACTTTCTGACGCGTGGCCCTAGTGAGGTAGGGAAAATTGTGTCTTTTCCATAAACGATTTGAAAAGGCGACGTTGAGATGGACTTATTGGTGGTAACCCGATCTTCCCACACTGCATAGATAACCTTTTTATGCTAAGATTTCTTATTGTCTTGCATAAGTCTTTTGATGATCCTGGTTAGGCTCGTATTTCAGGATTTTGCCAACCCGTTTCCTTGTGGATAATACAAAGTGGAATGCCCCAGGGTTATATTGTAATCCTAATTTTTTTTTTCCATCCTCTTGGAATTGAATGTAGCTATGCTGTCTGTTATGATATTGATGGGGTATCCAAATCTCGACAAAATGTTTGTCTCCAGAAATTGGATGATGACTGCGTTGGTAGCTTGGTTCATGGGGATGGATTCTATCCATTTTGTGAAGTAGTTAGTGGTCATGAGTATCTACTTGTGTTGTGCGGAGGATGATGGATTTATTTCTCCTATGAAATCTAGAGCCCATTGCATGAAAGGTGCTTCAAATGAGATCGACTTTAGTGGCAAGGGCTATAGCTTTCTTCTCCCGTTGAAAATATGACATTCATGGCAGATGGAGACCTATTTATACACATCAGTGAAGATTGTGGGTCAGTAGTAACCTGCCCTCAAGATTTTGTGCGCAGTGGTTTTCTAGTAGTTGTTTCCTCTGCAATCACCTTTGTGAAATTCTCGTATGGCCTGCTTCACATCATTTTCCAGCAAATAACTCAACAATATTCCCCTAGGGTCTTTCCAGTAGAGTGAGTTGTCCAGGATGAAAAACTTAACCTCTTTAAGTTTGAGAAATCTTGCCTTAGTCTTACTTACACCTGGAGGGGCCTGGAGATTCTCCAACACATAGATGATGTTTTCATACCATGACAAATCGATGAACTCTTGAGATACCTATGTAGTCATTTTTTCTTGAGGACATTCCGACAAGTCAACAATGAAATTCATTCCCAGAGCGTCGCAGTTCGACCACACCATTAACATCGCAAGGCCTTGACCCTTGATCAATTTTGTAGGCTTGATCTCAAGATCGTATTCCAGCATGGTTGTTATCCACTTGCCTCTTCTCCCTTTAGGGTCAGGTTGAGTCAGAATATCCTTTACTAAGTTGCTGGGCTCATAAGCAATGACATGGGAGTGCAATATGTACATCCTGAACTCTTTCAAAGATTTCATTAAGTCCTATGCTTGTTTTTCCATAATGTCGTACCTTAGTGGAGCGTCACGCATCATTTGGCTGAAACAGGCTATGGGTTTTTCGAATTTCTGCTCGTCTTTCTGCAACAACACGTTGACAATAGTGTGTTCCAAGGCGAATGAAAACAAGATGAAATCTTTCGTAAAGTCTGGATTGGATAACACATGAGCTTTAGTTAGCGCCACCTTGATATCTTCAAAAGAATTCTTGGGTTTTGGGTTACACTTGATCTCGTTTCCCTTCCTAAGCATGCATGTTATGTGCTTTATGATTTCTACCAGGTTTGGAATGAATCTCCTCAAGAAGTCTACTTTTCCTAGGAAGGACTACACTTCTTTTTTACTGTGTGGAGTGTCGATCTTTAGGATTCCTTCAACCCTGCTGGGGTCTATCTTAATGCCTTCCTTGGAGATAATGTGTCCCAACAACTTCCCTTCTTCCATCCTAAAATGTGATTTCTTTGTATTTAGTGATATGCCAAACTTCCTGCACTTCTAAAAAACTTTCTTCAGGTGCTCAAGGTTTTGCTTGTCGAAGGCAGAGTATACCGTGATGTCGTTCAGATAGATCACAATGAAATTGTCCTTTTCATTGGAAAACATGATATCCATTACCCTTTAGAAGGTAGCTCCAATGTTCATCAGGCTAAAGGGCATCTTGGAGTACATGAACGTTACCCATGTAGTTGTAAAAGCTATTTTTTCTTTATCGTCTGGGTGGAACATGATATGATTATACCCTGAAAAGTAATCTAACATGGACATCTTTTGGGACCCTACCACCTTTTGCAGAATATAGTCCATTTTAGGGAGATGTTAGTGGTCCTTTAGGGACACTTTTTTCAAGTTTCGGAAGTCCACACACAATCTTATCTCACCGCTCTTGTTTCTTACAGGTACTAAATTAGCTACCCATTTCGAGAATCTTAAAGAAACGATGATATTAACTTCAGACAATTTCTTTACCTCCTTCTCGATCAACAACAGTAGCATGGGATTTATCCGGTGCAACTTTTGTTTGAACGACTTCTGATCTTCTTTGAAAGGGATGACATACTGAATTAATTTGGTGTCATACACCTTCAAATCATCATAGCTCCATGCAAAAATGTCGGGGAAATCCTTCATGAGATTGACGTAGTCTTTCCTAACCTCTGGACTGAGCATTTTCAATAATTTTATCATTTTCATGTTCTCCTCAGTCCCGATGTTGCAGTTCTCCATGTCCTCTTCGCTTGCAGTGATATTGGGATTTTTAGCCATGTCATTTTCGTCAAACATATTTTTTAGTGGCACTAACCCCTTTAGAATGATATCATTTTCCACTTGAATTATGTCCCTTCCCGCGATCTAGTTATTGAAAGGGTCATCATTACTGTGCGCATCCGAACTCCCATATTCGTCGCAGTAGCATTCACCATCAATGTTTGTATTAGCGAACTTGTCGCTCATCTATAGAAATATTTTTACCCGATTGTCGTCCTCAAACACCTACCAATATTTTATATTAGCAGGCACTATCGACCTGTGTTTGACTTCCATATCATATTTTTTGTTTGGGAATATGGGGATCTTAAAAACTGAGGTCGAGGTGGCCAACACATCAGCGATTTGATTTTTCTCCCTCTGGATAGCAGATATGTCATACTCTGAAAATTCCTCGAGGAGGTCCAACGCCATGTTTCTATATGCTCTCAGCGTAGGGAGTTTTGTTTGGTATATGCATTTAACTTGGTTTATGACCAGGTCTGAGTCTCCGCGCACTGTTATCCTCTTTGTGCCTAATTCTTTCGACACCTTTAGGCCCAGAATTAGAGCCTCATACTCGGCCATGTTGTTTGTGCATTCAAACGTGGGCTTGTATGAGCGCAACTTCGTGACCACTTTAGGGAGTCTTACCCACATGCCGACACCTGCTCCTTCCTTACTAACATCACCATCAAAACTCATGTTCCATACCTCGTCTTCCACGCGGTCTTTTAGGTCGATGCACTCTGCTTATTTTTGCGCGGTTTCCTCATCGACCATCGTGATGACTCTTGTCTCTTTCTCTTCAAAACTCAAGTCATTGTAGAAAATAAAAGAACCAACCTCAGTGTCAATTGAGTATATGGGGTGGTTATTTGGTTGTGTCTTGCTTCTCACCATGTATTTCAACAACACTTCTTTGTAAAACCATCTGTCCTGGCCAAAAATATGAATGGTGGCATATGACATGTCCTTTTGCAAGGTCTCCTTTAAATTTTCAGCCCACGATCTGAACAATAGAATGCCAAACATAGGGGGTATGTTCGCCATGACCATGTCCATAACCATGTTCTTCGAATGGATTTGGGACAGTGACACAACCAATTCCTTTATGAGACCCAATCACTTGACTTTCCTCGAATCAAAAGAGAAATGATCCTTATAGGGCCTGGTGATATCCAAACCCAATTCATCCATGATCACCTTTGGCATGAGGTTGTGCAATGCACCAGAATATAGCATGGATTTATGTAGGGTCATGTCATGAACCTTTAGACTAATGTAGAACGAAGGTACATCCTCAGTATCACTCGTCTCCTCAACGCGCATACCAAAAAGAATAGCATGGTGATCGTCTTGTACATTCAAATTATCGGTGATCCCTCCCATTTTTAACATTTTAATAATATTCTCCTGATACTCACCCTTTATAATGAGTTCATTGAATGGGACAATTTTTTTTTATTTTAGCCATTTCATGCTCAAAATTAAAAAGAGGACATACTTTCTCTACCTCTTTTCCACTCGCTTCTCGGCTTGCGTCCAGAGTTTTCTTCGGGGCCTCTTCCTTTGAATTTTCCTTCTCCATCGCATCCCTGGTCACGCTGTCTAGCCTTAGTCAGATTCTGGAAGGGGTGTCCACTGGAGGTTTCCTCGCGGGATTTGTCTGTTGAGGCTCAGTAGATGCTTCCTTGCTCCCGAGGTTGTATCTTTTCTGAAACTGCATGATGGCATTCTGGTAACCTTTTCTGAAATCTTCTATCTCCCAGGAAAACACATCATCAGTTTCCCCAATCCATGCGTCATCCATATCCAACATAAAATCATCGTTTCTACTCATGTACCGATCATGTTTTCTCTTTGTCAAAAATACGCGTGGGTTCTTTTCATCGCAAGAATGCATTTGTTCTTCAAACATCTGGTCAAAGTATTCATCCGCTTAGTTGTTTTGGAAAGTAGGCCTTGTCTGTTGGTTGCCTTGATATCTCTGATCCCTCTGTCTGATCTAAGGATCTTAACCTCTCCTGAGGTTCTAATTCATGGGCTGGGGGTCCTGTTGTTTCCGAGTAGTGGGTCTGTTTCCCACAGACATTTTCTCCATTAGCTTCTCCATGGTTCTCATCATTAAGTTGAATTTTTCATCTACAGATCTCGATGTTGATGGCTGTGCATCTCCCTAGGGCCTCTTCTCACCTCTGTTGAATCTTGGTTTGATCTTCCCCGACGCCATCATATTCACCTCAACCTTGATCACATTGCTCATTATCACATCTAGGCTTACTGATCTTCTCTCTCTCAACAACAAGGAAAAATCATTGTTGAAAGAGTCGACCTATCGCAACTGCGTAGCCCCAGGAGGTGGCTGGAGTTATGCAGGAACCGCGTTATAAAATTTCATGAAATAGGTTGAGAATTCTTGCACCATCTCTTCCAATGCCTTCTTCATATTATTGTACTATGTTAACAACTGCAAGGGGTTGTTCTTGTCGCCCCATCTATTGATGAAATATGTTTCGAATGCGGCGAAGTCTATAATATTTGATGGTCATAGGGATTTGAAACATTTCCTTACCTCCCCTGCAAAAATCTACGCAAATAACCTCTTTTTTGCATTTGCATAGTCTACCTCGTCCAGATCGACGAAATCGTTGAACCAGTCTAGATGCTTCTGGGACAAAATGCTCCCTTCAACATTGTAGAGCTTAATCCTTTTGCTGTAATTTTGGGGCAAATCATGAAGTTGGGTGGGTAGAATGAGGGGGGTGAATATGGAGGCCATCGGTCTAGGAGAGCTTGGGTCTTGAGGGATGTTATTAGAAAATAGGGCTTGGAATATCTTCTGGTCGAAAAGTATCTCATCCAAGCTGGTTTCCGACTTAGACATAAACAGGTTTTGCTCGAATAACTCATCAAATATTAGGTCGTCAATGATTTTTGAGCCGTATTTAGGTAAGGAAAGGATTCTATGCAGGAAATAGAATGGTTCTAACACTTGCTCTGTAGTCTTATGAAGAATCTTCTCGGGGTCGTAAATAGGCTTTGTAGGGTTTGGGTCAAGATTTGCTCTGGTATAGATCGTCTTCGGAGCCAGGGTTCCTTAATTGCACTACTTGATACTACTGGTCTTTTTGACTGGAGTCGCCAGGGTAAAGGTTTCATCCAGTACAAATGTTTGTCCCTCTGATACCCTCAGGGGTCAAACTGCAACGTTAGTCATTCTCCCAGGGAAAATCTATTCTATTTCATCCCCGACAACGCTGCCAAAATGTTAGCACTCCGTAAATCTATTTGGCTAATAAACAGACGACGAAGGTAACTTTTTCAACCAACTTTGAGGCCCATAACTAGCCTTTCGGACCTGGAGAGGGCTCTCTTGGGAGACTCTGTCTCTATGCGGGATGTGGCTTTAAAGAAATGGCTAGATTTAACACCTTTGATATAATGGGTTCTGGTTATATTGGCGCAAGAAAATAAGACTTTGGGCTACAATGTCGATTCGAGGAAACAATAGAAACAAATGACTCGGTGAATGAACTTTGAGAGGATAAAGGCTAAGCGAACAACAATATTCAGTGCAAAATAGTAATGTGGGGTGGATAGAAATTACAGGAAGTAACTCGGAGCACCGCTGCGGGTGAATTTGAAGTTAAATTTTAGAAGAAAAACGTTTTGTCTAAGTGGCGCGAACAAGGGGCGCTGCGCAACGAATCCACGTGTTCGGAAATTTGTTTCGAATTAGACATAAAAAGATATGAATAAAGGTAACAGGAAACACATATGCAAGAAAGGGAAAACAATACATCCAACTACTACAATTAGAATCTTTTCATCAAAGTTACAAGACTTTTGCATTAAGTTTCGGTTGAACTCAAATTACATACAATAGCTATTGTCTATACCAATTTTTCCAACCAACTTGGCTTACATCAAAAATATCAAATATATAAATGAGGGCGCTACTTGGGCTACCCTACTCTTCTAACTGCTATCCTTACAAACTAGGGAACCGACTGTTCCGTGTTACAAAACTCTTCACATGACATTTTCCAAAAATAGACAAAAGGTACATCTGGCTACATCATGATCGTTGTAATCCGCCACAGGGATTTGGTTGTTGATCAGGTATTTGGGTGGAAAAGTGTCTGTTAGAGTCCTGATGTCTGCTATAACAGATTTAGTTTTCTGCTGCGCGCTCATCTCGCTAGGCATAATGTGCGTGGAAAGTGGCTGTAGACAGTCACAACCATTATAAAAATGGAAAAATGTCTTGGGCGATGTTTCCTTAAAAAATGTGTCAAGATTTTCCTTTTGTTTGTGCATACATGAAATAAATCGACTAATATTGTTTCTTTTTCTCGCTGGCAAGAGATGTGCGGGCCATCCCTTCGGCCGCTTCACCTTCTTTGGAGTGTCTGGCATAATTTTATTTCGACAACCGCTGTGCTTTGTGCAACTGTACAATCGTATCCTACGCTTCCCAGAGATGTCTTTTGAGCCATGTCGCATTCCCTTCGCGACCTCGTGTTGTTGATGCTTCCATGGTCTTTGTCACCAACTATTGTCTCAACTCCCTGTTTTCTTGGTACAGTTCAAAGATGGCTAGCTTCACTTGTTTTAGCTGCTGAGCTATCTCTTGATCATTCGAACCCACGACATCCATCCTTCTCATTCTGCTCCCACTTTCTCGGCTGGTGCCTTCCAAAGGCTCTAGGCGAATGATGCACATAAGTAATTATTCARTGATCGGTCGTGCGCAYGACTCATATGAGATTCAAATTACCTTAGCTTCCTTGGTTTGCTCATTCTCTGAGGTATATGTTGTTGGGGAAATGGGGCTCCTACTATCCTTTCTTCCTGCATAATTCCTTCCACTCCAAGTTCTGCGCGGTGTGATGTTGTCGTCCCCGTGGGTGAAGGAAAAATCCCTTCTTTTATCTTTGGGGATGCCCGTTGCGAGTGAGAATGAATCCCAATCACTGTGAGGCTCAAGTCTGGTGATCTTGCCACTACGTGTACCCTTCTTCTTGTTCTGAGAGGTCGCCATGGCACGATCAATATGTGTATTGCACCCAGTATATTGGGTAGATTCCCAAAATGGAGAATTTTTTCGATCCGGGACTACGAGAAAACTTACAGACATAGCCTGAATCTATTTTCGTAAACAAAATGGGTGTAGAAACTCTGGGATTTATAACATATCAGATAGAAGGAAGAATCGTGCCAAAGAACAGTGAATTCATGGCGACTAGATGTTGCGAAGCGAACCACAGATATTCCATAACACATCCCTATGTGCAAGGTACATGCGATAAGTTTTGCAAAGCATGCGTGATGCAAACACCAATTTTTCATTCCTTCGGCCCTCATGATGAACTGATAATAACCATAACACTTTCCGAAATGACTTCCATTAACTTCTTGACTCGATCCAGGGCACGTAAAGACTAAATTTTGACAGGACCCGACTTTTTGAGAACGACATGCCCGTACTATTTACAGATGCTTCAACTCTGACACCCCTTCCCACTTCCAAGGTCCAACCAACCACTTATTGATTTAGACCCTTTCATTTTTACGTACCTGACTTCACATGTTTGGATGCATGGGTCACAATGTGACTAAAAACCGACTCTAAATGGAGATAAAAAAATGGCGGCGCTAACAAACTCCAAGGGTGTTCTTTTCAAGCCTGAAAAAGTGTAAAACAATACAACAGAGAACTCTTCTAGTCAAGGTTGACTAGAGTGTTCCTTTTTCATAAATAGTCCATCCAGTCGGAAAAAGGGTTAAACTTATACCGAATAGATGCCCTTTTAAATATGTTAATGAGTGTGAAAGGAAAAAATCTCACTTAACATATTTTCATGTTTAGGGAGTCTGAAAAGAGATTAAAGGAAACTCCAAAGAGTTCCTTTTTCATATAGTTTTTACGAGTCTGAAAAAGTGATAAAATATGCTCGGTTGTCTGCTTCATTTTTTAATGAGATTGACACAGAAAGTGAACTATGCTTTGGGTCAGTTTCATTTTTACACGAGCTCGAAACAAAGAATAAAATTGTGCTTGAGGCCAGTTTCATTTTTACAGGAGCTTGAAACAGAGAATAAAACTGTGCTTGGGGTTAATTTCATTTTTACACAAGCTTGACACAAAGAATACAACTGTACTTGGGGTTGATTTCATTTTTACACAAGCTTGATGTTGATTTTTCATAAGCTAGGTTAACCATGAAGTTCATTCCATTTGTAGCATTTCACTTAACCATAAACAATAATGTTGCAATAACCAAGATCACAAGAAGAAACACCATGCATAAGAACACACGAAGTATCATGGGAAACCCTTCTCAACAAGGGAAGAAAACCCAACCAAATCCTTTGCTATATTATTCAAGAGAAAGACCTTCACCACCAATAATACCTAGCACATAAGAGGGTGCTCAAACCCTAGAAGACTAGTGCCCAAGAGAGGGGTGCACTTTTCCCAAGGAGATATACTTGTTGAAATTACCAAACTCATGTGAGAGAGATGATTCCACAATGGGGAATCTACCTTTACTTATACTAAACTAAACCTGTCAACATAAGTTTATATTGGCACAACATGTCCGACCTCACTAGCTTACATTATAATTATTATTAACCATATTAATTATCTTTTACATTTATTACTAATCACATTAAGGTGGGCCGACCTGTACCCTTTACATTACAATTAGGGTTACATGAAGGTATGACTCTTGAAAAATATAGCAAGGGGTCTGATACACCCACTAGTTCTCATCCACTAGGTGCACATCCATAGGGATGTTCATATCTCTGGCTCACTGCAATACAAAAAAGAACCAGATCTTCACATGTTCACCTGTGCTCGTCCACAGGCACGCCCACTCTATAGATCTTCTTTCCCACTGCCTCACACAGGAGAATCATCTGGAATTTCTCGTCAACTCTGCTGCTCAGAGGAGGCTAATACATAATCTTCATTTCTATTCACCTGATGATGCACCCAACACGTTGGTATTTCACAGGTTGACCTTGTTCTTAACCACATGCACGTCTAACTGAATAGATCACCTTTCCCACTAGATAATCATATGGATTTCTTCTCAACTCTATGAATGGAGGAGGTTATCTCTACATTCCAGCTCTGTCTCATGTAGGAACCATGTACCCTTCTTAGGGTATTTCTCTCAGGTCTTTAAGCTGAGAGAAAGACTCACATAGCTGCAATGATCCACATCTCATAGGTTTGTAAGATGGATAATGTCTCACATAGCTGAAATCATCAACACTCCCTCTCATCTAGGGAGGCATTCTTCATCATGCCAAGTCTCACACATATGTGCTTTGAATTTTGTCTTGGTTGGAATAATCAACACTCCCTCTCAACTAGGGATGATTTCTTCAACAAGTTAGTTTGGTGAAGATGTCTGCAATATGCTCATGTTGAGGAAGGTGCTACATGTGTACGATTTTCCTCTCCATCATATCTCTGATATAGGAATATTTAATCTCATCGTGTTTCAATCATTAGGAAACACTGGGTTCTCAAGGAGAAAGACACACGACTCTTGGTTATCATTATAGGATCCATCTCATGGTTAAGTAAATCTGTCAGAAGCTTGTGAATCCAAATTGCTTCGCACACTCGATGCTATATACTCTGCCTCTATGGTACCCAAGGCCATAGAGTTGTGTTTCCCGCTGTATCAGTAAACCATGGAAACCTTTATGGTAAAACAACAATCATATGTTCTCTTCCGGTCGACTGTAATTTCTACTCAATCTTAATCAACATATCCTGCAAACTCAAGTTGACACTAGAGGCATATCTCAGGCCATATCCAACTGTGTCTCGTATATATCTTAATAATTTTTTTGTTGTTGTGTAGTGAGTCTGTCTCAATTGACTCATGAAATGACTAAGAACATTCATTGCATGGCATGAATCAAGTCTAGTGTTAACTAGATACATCAGTGATCCAATCAGCTATGGATCAGTCTCCTCTGAACCATCATCAATATTTTTCTTTAAATCCATCACGGTGGATTTTTCATTCTTTCATATTGAACTTCTTTAATATTTTCACTGTATATTTTCCTTGAATTAGGAAAATCTCATCGATCCTCTGCCATACTTCTTGCCCCAAGAAGTAGTGCATCATACTCAGATTCTTCATCTCGAATTCAAAAGTCAAGGAATACTTGTATCCAAAAATACGGCTTTCTGAATAAGTCATAAAAACCAGGCTCTCATCACCAACACTATAATAATATAGGTTTGGATCAACAACACTCTTGCCGAAATCCAAACTCATCAATAATCTATCTATTTGGTATAGTTTCCAACTCATGGATGGTAGTACGGATGGAAGTGTATCAGGTTTACTAGATCAAGTGTCTCATCATAGACAACTCCCTCTGTTTGTGAGAAAACTATGGCTATATATCTCATCTTGACGCTTCCATCAGCTGCATGCTTGATCTTATAAATCCACTTGGAAGTTACTACAAACTTCTCTTCTAATCCCTGAATAATATATTATACATCATTCTTTAAGATATACTGGTATTCTTATGATATGGAATCTTTCCATACCCATTCTCCTGTTGCTTCTCTAAGACAAGGAGGCTCAACATCAATAAGGTGGCTCATGAATGAAGGATAGCTCGAAAATCTCTTTTTCTTTCTCGGGATGTGCCTTGAGAGGCTTGTATGTTTCTTTGCCTCTTGCAGAGTGAGTCTAGGTAGGAATTTTATGACCTACTGCAATATATATGAACATATCAATTGGAACAACTGGATCAATTGGAATAATGTATGTCTCCCTCTAAACTGCTAAAGTGGGAGAAGGTATTTGTCTTACAGTCAATCTCCATATGAGATTCTCTGGATCTTTGAAAGACTATCTATTCTTCAAGGACAATGTCTATGCTTGTCTCAATATATCTCTAACTAGGGATGTTGATTTGGAATGTCCTCGAAGATTCACTGTATTCTTTCTTTCTAAAGGATCTATCTTGGAATTCTTCTCTTTGGGTACATGAAAATACACTAGGCATCCAAATAACCTGAAGTGTTTAATCTCAAGCTTCATTCCGGTGAAGACTTCTTCAAGAGTTATATTTTTCAAAGTTTGGTGAAGACTCTTGTTCTGAGCATATATTGTGTCATGCATGCTTCTTCCCATAGAATCATAGAAATATTCAGATCATGTATTATTGGTTTCCCCAATGATATTTCTATTCTTCCTCTTTCTCAATTAGTTTTGACTCCCTCTAAAGGATAAACATATTCCTTTATTGTTAACCTGTCTGGAATAATAAAACAAGAGGAACTAGGACAAGAATATCTCCTAAAGGAGAATAATGAGTGCATCTCTAGAATTAAAACAATTTAAGGATTGTTGTCACAACTACAACACCTACTTGTAATGTAGAAAAATTTAGAAATATAGGTTAGGGGAATGACAATTTCAACAATCAAACCTGGATTCTTCACTTTGAGTGTGTTGTTCCTCTAAATGCACTAAGATCCCTCTGGATCCATGAATTCAAAAAAAAAGTTCCTTCCTCCTGCAATTTCCCTCATGACAATGATACACATAATATATATACAAGTCCATATGTTGGGGTGCTGATATGATTTATCCAATGGAACATGGCTGATCTCTGTCCTCTGACATCTTCATGAAGGAGGTATGTCACAATGACACCTTTTTGTCTCACCCACAATAAGTCTTCCTTTGAAGTCTTGCCTTCCAAGAACTTGAAGTTGCTTGATCCATCAAGCTTATCTTCCATCATAGTTTTGTTCATCATAATTTTAGATTCTTCACAACCCTTTGTCATCTGGGCTAGNTGAGAAAACTATGGCTATATATCTCATCTTGACGCTTCCATCAGCTGCATGCTTGATCTTATAGATCCACTTGGAAGTTACTACAAACTTCTCTTCTGATCCATGAATAATATATTATACATCATTCTTTAAGATATACTGGTATTCTTATGTTATGGAATATTTCCATACCCATTCTCCTGTTGCTTCTCTAAGAGAAGGAGGCTCAACATCAATAAGGTGGCTCATGAATGAAGGATAGCTCGAAAATCTCTTTTTCTTTCTCGGGATGTGCCTTGAGAGGCTTGTATGTTTCTTTGCCTCTTGCAGAGTGAGTCTAGGTAGGAATTTTATGACCTACTGCAATATATATGAAAATATCAATTGGAACAACTGGATCAATTGGAATAATGTATGTCTCCCTCTGAACTGCTAAAGTGGGAGAAGGTATTTGTCTTACGGTCAATCTCCATATGAGATTCTCTGGATCTTTGAAAGACTATCTATTCTTCAAGGACAATGTCTCTTCTTGTCTCAATATATCTCTAACTAGGGATGTTGATTTGGAATGTCCTCGAAGATTCACTGTATCCTTTCTTTCTAAAGGATCTATCTTGGAATTCTTCTCTTTGGGTACATGAAAATACACTAGGCATCCAAATAACCTGAAGTGTTTAATCTCAAGCTTCATTCCGATGAAGACTTCTTCAAGAGTTATATTTTTCAAAGTTTGGTGAAGACTCTTGTTTTGAGCATATATTGTGTCATGCATGCTTCTTCCCGTAGAATCATAGAAATATTCCGATCATGTATTATTGGTTTCCCCAATGATATTTCTATTCTTCCTCTTTCTCAATTAGTTTTGACTCCCTCTACAGGATAAACATATTCCTTTATTGTTAAACTGTCTGGAATAATAAAACAAGAGGAACTAGGACAAGAATATATCCTAAAGGAGAATAATGAGTGCATCTCTAGAATTAAAACAATTTAAGGATTGTTGTCACAACTACAACACCTACTTGTAATGTAGAAAAATTTAGAAATATAGGTTAGGGGAATGACAATTTCAACAATCAAACCTGGATTCTTCACTTTGAGTGTGTTGTCCTCTAAATGCACTGAGATCCCTCTGGATCCATGAATTCAAAAAAAAAGTTCCTTCCTCCTGCAATTTCCCTCATGACAATGATACACATAATGTATATACAAGTCCATATGTTGGGGTGCTGATATGATTTATCCAATGGAACATGGCTGATCTCTGTCCTCTGACATCCTCATGAAGGAGGTATGTCACAATGACACCTTTTTGTCTCACCCACAATAAGTCTTCCTTTGAAGTCTTGCCTTCCAAGAACTTGAAGTTGCTTGATCCATCAAGCTTATCTTCCATCATAGTTTTGTTCATCATAATTTTAGATTCTTCACAACCCTTTGTCATTTGGGCTAGAAAACCTAACGGCTAGGCTAGGTTAGCACTTTTAGGTTTTGTTGGACTTATGACCACCAAAAATAATCCTTTGAAATATAGGAGAACACTAGTGAGCTGAGGATCTCCTCCAATGAGTTTGCAGAAACCCTAATACTGAAATTTTTGCAGAAATTAGCGAAACCCTATAAACCCTAGGGCCAAAATTTAAAAATGCTCGGAATTTCACTCCGAGAGTCTTTGGAGGTGCGCTGGAGGAGGCCATACTCTCCCATGCCAAAATTATCCCCAAAGTTCAAGTATTAATGGCTGAAACACCTCAGAAAGTAGGGTCGTACAGATTTTTCTTGAAACCCTACAAGGGTTGTATGGTTATGCAAAAGATGAGAAGAGACTTGGTGGATGCTTGTGCAATGGGTTCTTTCAAGACCTATACTTTGATACCATGTTGATTTTTCATAATCTAGGTTAAGCATGAAGTTCATTCCATTTGTATCTTTTCACTTAACCATAAACAATAATGTTGAAACAACCAAGATCATAAGAAGAAACACCATGTACAAGAACACAAGAAGTATCCTGATAAACCCTTCTCAACAAGGGAATAAAACCCAACCAAATCCTTTTCTATATTCTTCAAGAGAAATAACTTCACCGCCAATAAGACCTAGCACACAAGAGGGTGCTCAAACCCTAGAAGACTAGCGCCCAAAAGAGGTGCACACTTTTCCCAAGAAGATATACTTGCTGAAATTTCCAAACTCATGTGAGAGAGATGATTCCACAATGGGGAATCTACCTTTACTTATACTAAACAGAGCCTATCAATAGAAGTGTCTATTGGCACAACATGGCAGACCTCACTAGATTACATTATAATTAATATTAACCAGATTAATTATCTTTTACATTTATTACTAATCACATTAAGGTGGGGCTGACTTGTCACCTTTACATTACAATTAGGGTTATAGGAAGGTCTAACTCTTAAACAATATGTCAAGGGGTTTGATACACCCAATAGTTCTCATCCACTATGGGCACATCCAAAAGAACTAGATCTTCACATGTTCACATGTGCTCATCCACATGCACGTCCACTCTATAGATCTTCTTTCCTACTGCCTCACATAGGAGAATCATCTGGAGTTTCTCGTCAACTCTGCTACTCAGAGGAGGCTAATACATCATCTTCATTTGTGTTCACATGATGATGCACCCAACACTTTGGGATTTCAGACATTAACCTTGTGCTCAGCCACATGCACATCTAACTCAACAGATTTCCTTTCCCACTAGATAATCATCTGGAGTTCTTCCCAACTCTCTGAATGGAGGAGGTCATCTCTACATTCCAGCTCTATCTCAGGTAGGAACCACGTACCCTTCTTAGGTTCTTTCTCTCAGGTTTGTAAGCTATGATAAAGACTCACATAGCTGCAATGATCCACATCTCACAGGTTTGTAAGCTGTAGAATGCCTCACATAGCTGCAATCATCAACACTTGAAACAAAGAATAAAATTATGCTTGGGGTCGGTTTCATTTTTACACGATCTTGAAATAGAGAATAAAACTATGCTTGGGGTAAGTTTCATTTTAATACGAGCTTGAAACAGAGAATAAAACTGTGCTCGGTGTCAGTTTCATTTTTACACTAGATTGATACAAAGAATAAAATTGTGCTCGAGGTTGGTTTAATTTTACATGAGCTTGAAACAGAGAATAAAACTGTGTTGTTTGAAGGTCAACGCTCCCTTTCAATGACTAGGGATTATGACAAATGTTCTTCCATGGTGTCAAAGTCACACCACTTCATAAAGTGCATGCAACACTTAGTAAGGTGCATATGATACTTGGTAAAGGGCATGAGGCACTGAGTAAGGTGCATGTGACACTTGATAAAGTGAATGCGACACTTAGTAAGGTTCATATGACACTTGATAAAGTGCATGCAACACTTAACAAGGTGCATACGACACTTAAGGTGCAACATTTAGTGGTGTGACATTTAGGTGTGTAACAATAAGAGGTTGGCCTCTAATTTCATACATTCAAAGCTATTGAATCATGCAAAAGAACAACTAGAGATATAAGATTTAATGAATTTTAAGCTAGTTGATAAGAAGTTTCCAAGTGTCATTGAACTTCCATCCACTATCTCTATTAAAAATGTTAGATTGTCTCTCTATTTCCAAAGCTTCATGGATTTTTCTTCCAATATAGAAGTCTTCCC
>JASDQU010681277.1:27122-40959 GCA_032191745.1 Picea mariana
ATGCACAATTTCTATAGAAATCTCCTGTAGGTCTATTTCAACTTCAAATTCGGACTTAGCTTATTCTTCTTTTCCTGAAAGCATCAATAAATAATAAAAGGACATTTAGATTTATATTCATCAAAGGGTGAGATTGTTTTATTCATGCATTAGTATGGCTTTACTTCTATTACAATTTTATATCATAGGTTATATTGAATTAATCATGTTGCTTCAATTTAATCTTCTTGATTAAATATTCTTTAATGCAATTAGAATAAGTTCATATTTTTTCTTCAGTTTAATTCTATTGATTCAATATTATGTAATGCAATTAGAATAAGTTCATATTTTTACTTTAGTTTAATATTCTTGATCCAATATTCTTTAATGTAGTTAGAATAATTTATTTTCACGCTATTTAGATAAGATACACTTTCAGATTGACATGTTTTCTTCAAAAAATTAGTTTAGATCTTCTTTCTTCCATTTAATTTTCATGTGAATTTTTAGCCATTGATCAATCTCAAACATTTTCTACCGACAATTGCATTTTTCACATACAATCCATAACACCTATTAAGTTTGTATGAACCTCAGGTTGAGAAGTAAAGTACGAAACCAAGGGTATAGTAAATCATTGTTGTTATTCTTGGGACCATCACTTTTTGGCGTCGTTGCCAGGGAGATGCTGAAGTATGCCTATTTTTTTTTTTTCATTTTTGTTTTCTTTTGTGTGACCTGGAAAAATAAAAAGGATACCTAAGTCACAAGGTCAAATTCACTACATAATTTTTGTAGTGTAGCAACCCAAGTTCTTTTACTTCGTGTTAGTATTGATAAGCTCCTTGTGACACTCTCTTTCTTCATTATATACAAGAAAAAAAAATCATTTTCTTTTTATTTCATGAATGAATAGACCTAGAGATAGGAAAAGAAATTTTTTACCAAAAAACCCCCATAAAAAAAACAGGTCTAAGCAATCCATAGATTGGTCTTGAAACACTAGAAATATTCTTGGATAGGGATGCTAGATAATTTGAAAATCCTTTAGAAGAGAGTCAGTCCTCACCTCATGTCATGGTAGGTGAAGAATAAATATTTTAGTTCCCTATTCAAAATTTGATGGAGAATCCAAGATGAAAAATATTAATCCTTCCGCTTTATCTCATTTTCATGCACTTGTTTATGAAGATCCTGGAACTTTCTTGTTTGAGTTTGCAGTTATATGCAGGACATATGATTATACCACTAACGAACAAAAGCTAAAATATTTTCCTTCTACCTTGAAGAATTTAACTTTAAGATGGTTTATGAGCTTGGAGGGAAATAGTACCACAACTTGGGATGAAATGAAAAATACCTTCAGTGAAAGATAAAGAGACTATTGTAGAGAAACAGATACAAGGGGTGATATTTTTAGAATGACACAAGGACCTAATGAATCTCTAGAAGACTTTGAAGAGATATTTAAACTAAGCTACAAGAGAGATCAAAATTTCACTCTGGACAAAGACTCACTCACGCTTGTATTACTCAGACGAGTAAGAGATGATTTGATGAAAATATTGAATCTTCTATCCAATGGAGATATCTATCACTTGGACTATTATGATATCAAAATAATACTAACAAGCCACTCAAGGTCCTCTAGAAAGAAAGGTAGAAGTATGAGAAGTTTGACATCTCAATCTTCTAACCCTACAACTCATATAAATAAAGAATTAGGGGGATTAATAGAGGACATGAAAACTGATATTTTACACTATTTATCTATGCAAATGGATACCTTGTAGATAAAAAATAAACATGAGGAAGCATTACAAGAAAAGAAAATAAAACTTATACATATGAGGTAAAATAACTTATACCTCAACCACAAACCACAAACCTTGTAGATAAAAAAGAAACATGAGGAATCATTACAAGAAAAGAAAATAAAACTTATACATATGAGGAAATTGATTATGCTCAAAAGACAAAGAAAAATAATTGCACACTAAATATGTCATACCTTTTATTTCATCATTTCATATGAAATTGATAATGTATTTTCCATGCTGGAAATTAAGATGGCAATGTACTACCTGATGAGCCTCATTATTGTCCATTCTAAAGGCTCATCTTTGGCACATTTTTTCCACTAGAAAATGACTTAATGTTTTCTTTTGGCCATATTTAATAGTCTGTCATGGGTATTTTGTATGTTTCTTATTGAATGTACAATTGAGGTGGATTCTTGTGTATAATATATCTTTTTGCAATAATGTTTTTGTCAAAAGACATATATTCCACCAACTAGATTGAAATTCAGGAGTCAAGGGCACTAATCTCCTATAAACATGGGATCTTGCCTCCCTCAAGGAGCTGCCAGCCAAAGATCAAGGGAACTTATTCCTACCTACCTCCAAGAGCGCTCCTTGTGCATTAATGACCACTTATGATCAACAACAATTGGAGATATTGGTCTAAAAGGATGAGATCCCTCATTTACACATTTTTCTCCTTGATTTAGGGAGGGAGGTCGAACTCTCTAGCTATATATAGAGATCAAGGGAGAATTTCAGAGAAGGATTCTGTGGAAATTTTGTGAGGACTTGTATTGAGAACTTCGAGCTTTCCTTCTCTTGATGTATTACTGATATTTATGAAATAAATATAGTTTTTCTTTCAGTCTATTAAATTTTCTTTTAGGATCCTTATGCTTCTTGGGTAGGGCCCATCCAAGAGGGATCAAGGACCCTGTTTTTATTTTTGTAGTTTTCATGCATAACAATTAGTGCCTATATAGTATTTCATTCTCTCTTAAAGTTTGATACAGTTTTGGATGATCAATTTCATTTTTTGTTAAGGTTGTGACTAACTGGCCAGTTGTAGCAACATCCTGTAGAAATGTTCAATAAACTTTTGGAGCACTCCTTGGGGTCTCCCAAGGCTAAGAAACATAGATTCACTCCATTTATTTATATTCTAGTTGTTTTCATGATTTTAAAGAATTCCACTACCTTTTTAGACTCCATTTTGCTTCTTGTAGGAGCTTCCTATAGAAACTATATAGTTCCTATAGAACTGCACAGTTCCTATAGGAATCTCCTGTAGGTCTACTTAATATTCATATTTTGACTTAGCATAATCTTCTTTTTCTGGAAGCATGAATAAATAATAAAAGGAAATTTAGATTTATATTGATCAAAGGGTTATCTCATTTTATTTATGCATAAGTATAGATTTATTTCTATTAACCACTTTCTATCATATCATAGATCAAATTAATCTTTAGCCCCCTAGGGGCAGCTCAATTATCAAGCGTCGTGATATGAAGTGTTATGTTCGAAGAGATTCTAAGATCAAATCCCCCTGATTTATCCATGCCTCCAGAAGGGGCATGCGTATGGCACCTGGAGGTTATAGTGGTAGTAGTCAGAATCAACCCCGGGTCATGCGAGTATGAGACCGACTAAGTTGTTGATTCCTCCAGTCATAAAAGAAAAAAGATTGAATTAATATTTTTTCTTCATTTTGATCTTCTTGATTCAGTATTCCTTAATGCAGTTAGAATAAATCCATCCTTTTTCTTCAGTTTAATCTTATTGATTCAATATTATTTAATGCAGTTAGAATAAGTTCATATTTTTTCTTCAATTTAATATTCTTGATCCAGTATTCTTTAATGCAATTAGAATAAGTTATTTTCATGAAATTTAGATTAGATACAATTTCAGATTGACGTGTTTTCTTCAAGCAATTAGTTCAGAGATACTTTATGTCATTTAATTTTCCAGTGCATTTTTAGCCTTTGATCAGTCTCAAACCTTTACTACTGACAATTGCATACCTCACATACAGTGCATAACACCTCTTAAGTTTATATGAACCTCGGGTTGAAAATTAAAGTAGGAAACCAAGGGTAAAGTAAATCATTCTTGTTATTCCTCAGACCATCACTTTTTGGTGTCGTTTCTAGGGAGATACTGAAGTATGCATGTTTTTTTTCTTCATTTTTCTTTTCTTTTGTGTGACCTGGAGAAATAAAAGGATACCTTAGTCACAAGGCCAACTTCACTAAAGAATTTCTATAGTGTAACAACCCAAGATCTTTCACTTTGTGTGAGTATTGACAAGATCATTTTTATAATCTCTTTTTTCATTATATTAAAAAAAACAATTTTTCACTTTCTTTTGATTTCATGAATGAATAGACCTAGAGATAGGAAAATAAAATTTTACCAAAAATCCCCACCAAAAAAATAGGTCCAAGCAATCCATAGATTGGTCTTGAAACATTAGAAATTTTCTTGGAAATGGAAGCTAGAGAATTTGAAAATCCTATAGAAGAGAGTTATTCCTCCCCTCGTGTCATGGCCGGTGAAGAAGAAATTATTTGATTTTCCTATTCGATAATTCGATGGAGAAGCCAACATGAAAAATATTAATCCTTCTTTATTATCTCATTTTCATGCGCTTATTTCTTAATATCCTCACACTTTCTTGTTTGAGTTTGCAGTTATATGCAAGACATATGATTAGACCACTAGCGAACAAAAGCTCAATTGTTTTCATTCTACCTTGAAGAATTCAACTCTAATATGGTTTATGAGATTGGAGGGAAATAGTACCACAACTTGGGATCAAATGAAAAATACCTTCAGTGAAATATAAAGAGATTATTGCAGAGAAAGAGATATGCGGGATGATATTTTTAGAATGACATAAGGACCTAATGAATCTCTAGAATACTTTGAAGAGATATTTAAACAAAGCTACAAGTGATCTCAAAATTTAACTCTAGATGAAGACTCACTCAAGATTGACATCTTACTCAGAGGAGTAAGAGAATATCTTATGGAAACATTGAATCTTCTATCCAATTGAGATATCTATCAATTGGACTATGATGATATCAAAATAATATTCAAGAACCACTGAAGGTCCTCGAGAAATAAAAGTAGTAGTAGAGGTTTGGCATCTCAATCTTCCAACCCTATAACTCATATAAAGAATGAATTAGGAGGATTAATAGAGGACACGAGAACTAATATTTTACACTCCTTAGATATGCAAATGGATACCTTGGATATAAAAAAGAAACATGATGAATCATTCCAAGAAAAGAAAAGGAAACTTATACATCCAAGGAAAAATAACTTATACCTCAACCACAAACTCCTCCTTACCCTAAAATATTACAAGAAAAGAAAACTTATACATCTAAGGAAAAAGAACTTTTAGGAGAGCTTAAGAATTTGTGCATTAAGATACCTCTCTTGCAAGTTTTTAAGGATGTGTCCATTTTCAACAAAATGTACCAAGGAATAATGCATTACAAGACCATCAAGAAAAATAGAAGATGCTCCTACCATAAATGTTATAGGACAATTAGTTGACCTTATGATTGGGAAGTTTATTGTACCTAGATACTTGGATCTAGGGATTCCCTTAGTAAGTGTTCATATTAATAACAACTTGGTCCAGAATACTCTTATTGATCTAGGAGTTGCGATCAATGTTATGACTAAGGATATTATGCTAAGAATCAACCTTCAAATATTTTTTAGTGATACCCCAATTGTTCTGCAACTACTAGAAAGATCTACAGTCAAACTTGAAGTCATGTTGGAAGATATCATAATATCCATTGATTCTTGGGAGTACCCTATTGACTTCCTAGTTCTTCAACTCAAGTCTCATTCCAATGGATATCCCCTCATTTTGAGAAGGCCTTGGTTGGACACAACAAATGCATACATTGGTTGTAGAGAAGGAAATATGACTATCACTAGTGGCTTATCCCAAAAGAATATTGTTCTTTACCCCCCTGTACAACCTTTGATAACATAGAATATCACTATGTGGGTGGAAGAGGAAGAAGACCTGACAAAAAAAGTTTCATATCCTATCTATACAATAAACAAATCATTGACTGATAGTACAATTGATGAGGACACTTTCCTTGAAAATTTTCTACAAAATCAATATCTGGACGATGTGAAAATAGAAGAGATAAATGATGATAACAAATCTGAAATTTGTGTAAACAAAAACAGATAATTATGGAAATAATTGTTCACTACTGAAATAGAATATACAACTATCAAAACCATAGAAACCATCCCTGCAAAAGAACTCAAAATCAGTAATAAACTTACTAGTCAGCAAAAACAAAGGCCATTAAATGTGTTGAAAAGAAATATTGAAGCTTTTGCATGGGATTATAAAGAAATGAAATGAATACATCCTTCTATGTGTACTCACCATATTTACATCAAGGAGGGTTGTAAACATGTTAGGGAACCTTGAAGAAGGATGAACCCTACAATGAAAGTCATAGTTAAACAGGAACTTCAAAAGTTGCTTGATGCCAGATTCATATATCGATAGTGAATGTGTCTCTCCTCTAGTTATTTTTCCAAAAAATAATTGGAATTCAAGGATATGTGTGGATTATTGAGATTTGAGCAAGGATACTAGAAAAGGACCATTTCCCCCTACCTTTTATTGACCAAGTTTTGGATGTCTTAGTCATGAAGCAATACTTTTCCTTTCTAGATGGTTTTAGTGGATACAACTAGATTCAGATTAGTCCTAAGGATTGAGATAAGACCACCTTTAATTTCCCCTGGGGTGCATTTGGATACAAAGTCTTACCTTTTTGTGTATCTAATTCCCCAACCACTTTTCAAAGAAAAATTCTCAACATCTTTTAAGAACTCATCCATGATCAAATTGATATTTATATGGATGACTTTACCCATATAGAAATTCATTTGATGAAGCCTTGAAAAATATAGATAAGTTTCTCCAAATATGTAGAGAAATAATTTATCCTTTAGCAATGAAAATTGTAGTATGATGATAATGAAGGAATTTTTTGAGGACACCATCTTTCCTCTAGAGGGATTGAAGTAAACAAATATAAGATCAAAATCATCACTTTAATTCCTACCCCTTTGAAACCAAATTATGTAAGAATATTTCTTATAAATGCATGATACTATAGAAGTTTCATAAAATATTTTAGTAGGATAACCTCTCCTATCTTTACCTTGTTGTCCAAAGATGCAGATTATTTTTGGAAACTAAACTGCCAACAAGATTTTGAAACAATAAAAGAAAAAATTTCAACTAATCCCGTGCTACAAGGTCCCAATAGGGCTCTTCCATTTCACAATTAGACTGATGCATCAAATAAAACTGTATGAGAATTCTTTCAACAAAATGAAGACAATAAAACCTATGCGATCTATTTCATATGTAAAAATATGGCTAGTGCAAAGATCAACTACACTATTACAGAGAAAAAAAAATTAGCAGTTATCCATGCTCTTAATAAATTCAGATAGTATGTTATAGGGTATAACGTTTTTGTACGTATAGATCATGTTTCCATTATATACTTGATGAATAAACCTAATATTAATGGGAGGGTTATTAGATGGTTTCTATTATTACAAAAATTTGATCTAACAATTCTTGATAAACTTGGAAAACAAATGTAGTTGAAGATCTTTTATCTAGCTTGACTAGCCCTAATGAAGAAGGTGTGATCGATGACCCGTTTCTAGATGATAACCTATTTTCCATATCAACACAAACCCCTTGGTTTGATGATATATAAAATTATCTAACAACAGGAAAACTCCCTCAATATTTCTCCTACATGGAGAGATGCAATATTTTTCTGAAAAGTTCAGTTGTGACACCCTATTTCACCCAGTCTATAAATATGACTATAAATGGCCAAAAGACTATGGAAAAATTTATATGTGTGAATATTGATTCGATGGACCTTTGTTTGAAACGTAAATGAATGTGAACCCAATTATTTACTAAGAAAATGGACAAGTGTTGCATGACTAATGGAAGGGGGGGGGGGTGTACTTAGAAAGACCAGTAATTCTATACGAAGAAAGGGTGAAGGGGACGAGGAATGGTTGTGTTAACCTTCACCAAACCAGTTCTTACTGGATTTAATTTCTCAGGACCAGAACCATCCTCTGACCCAGAAATGAATTATAGTCAGGCTGGTGGGTGGGAAGACCTCCTCAAGAGTTAATGAGGGATGGGGTGTGTAAGCACTCATCCATAAGGCTTCTAGACTTGACCATTGGCTAGGAATTCAGGCCACATGCAACCCTGCTGAAAGAGGCGAGGAGGGAAGGTGTGGTGGGGAGAGGGAAAAAGAACGCGCTTGCAAAGAGTGGAGAGAAGAGAAATGAGTCTTGGGGATTCAAGGAAGAATGGAAAACTAAGAATTCGATACATAGGAAATGGAAGAGAAGGTTATTATACAAGATAATAAATGAGGCTAGTCCTCCTTGCTTGGTATCGTGTAAACCATTGACAGGATCCTACAGGAAGAGGACAGTAACCTCTGTCCCTATTGTGGATGAGTAAGAAAAAAAAGGTTGTGTTGCAGAGCATCTTGGTCTAGCTCAGAGGTGGCTAGTGGTAAATCCTTTTGGAGTGACGGAGCCTATGGTTGGATGGAAATGGGTACCCCTTCCAGTAGTCACTTCACATTGTGTGATTCTTATAAGTCTTTTCTCGGCTTTAATTTTTGAGTTAGAATGATGAATGATTTCTTGGTTTTTACACACACACACACACACACATATATATATATATACATATATATATATGAATGTACAAACATCTATGTGTGAAATGACTATGTTATGCATATGCTTCCATATCCTTGGGAACTCACACTTCCCACTGATAAACTATATGCACAGCTTTACTCCGGAGGGCTTCCCGGGTATAAGTCGTAAAATGGTCGAGATAGGAAAGATAGTGCAGATTTGAAACCATCCTTTGAAACCATCCTTCTGAAGAGAATACATTCCCCTGGCATCCTTGCCATTTGAATTTCCAGACCCAAGTCCCTAACCCATTTGGGGTGAGAACTCATGAAAGTAGTGATATGAAAATACCGGAAGGGAAAGGTTTTCCTTGTCTGAGGGATGGGTGGACGAGATCCATTTGGAAGGAGCCAAGGGATATCATGGTCGTTGGATATGGGAAAGAGTGTAGGATTTAACCCCTCTAGCCCATTGAATCCATAAGTTCAGAGTTCATGTATCAAGAAGATTATGGGTTGGTGCGACCAAAACCCCCAAAACCTGAAGTTGTGAAGTAACGTGGGTGTTTGATCTATGGATCCTTCGAGACCTACCTCAACTGTTGGATCTACGATTTCAAATTTTGCACATAGGGGGGGAACATGTCTCGTTCGTCGGATCTATACGTGGAGGACCATAGCTGTGAGATCTAGATGAAAGTGCACTAGGTCTAACCCTTTGAAAGTACCCAGGGGAGTAGACTTTTGTGAAGTCTTGAAGTTCCAAAGTTAATCAGAACCATCCATCATTAGAGGATAGGTGGCAGTAGATCCAGGAGTTTGAGGATTCAGACCTCAGAATATTTTCAAGGAGGTGGGAGCTGCAACAATCCTGGCCGTCTGTCGAGAAGGGACACATGGTAAGAGATCAACATTTCCTTGACTTGCAACTTGAGAAGTTAGAAATAGGAGTCATGAGAACTCGCAAAGTCTGAGTTCACAATTTGATCACAGCCGTCGATCAAAGGGAGGGCCTGGACCATTGATTTTCCAAGGATATATCGGGGATCGAGAGAAGGAAGGTGAATGACCCTCCAACTTCGTGAAACGGGAAGTCCTGATTCACGAAGAGTTGATCTAAGACATTGGGTTGCAGGATCTTGTGGACCATTGATTTTACATCGGGAGTTTGGACTTTGGGATTTCGAGTAAAGGAGATGGGATAAATTCCACCTTTGCGATATATGAAGTCCCAAAGAGCTTGAGGGTTGGGCCCTGAGTCATGATGAGGGGTCACATGGATGGAAGTTAAGGAACGGAGCTAGTGTTGGGCTAGGCTCTTAGTTCAAGAGTTCGGGAGTCGGGTGAGTCAAGGTTGGATTGTATATGAATACGCAACGATAGAAGTCACAAAGTGCCTTTTTGTTAGGCTTGTGGTCATGGGTAATTGTTACAAGGGAAAAAATCTCTATGGCCAAGGGTAAACCACAACAGACAGGTATGACTGTAGAAATCAACTCAATTCCAACATATTCTATATAAACTAATGTGTAATATAAGAAAGAGGCCTACCTCAATCCAACGTTTGATGATGTTCAACCGTTGAGCACTTTGACACAAAGCTTTATACCTATAAGAAGTTCTCAACCAACAAGTAGGGAAAGTATACAATGATAATATAAAAGGGGTTAGCACATCAGATAGCATAATCCATTAATAAACATTACAAACACGCCCATGGATGATAATCATATATTTGCAAGATATCAATAGGATGGGAAATGAGTATTTATATTAATAATTAATCAGAAGAAGTGACAACGATACAGACTTCCATGTCGGCAAAGAAACCAAGTTCCTTCCAACTAGGTATCCACCACTTAAATCCTCCACCAAAGGCAAGCTCATAGGAAAGAGGCAATGAGGTGCTATCAACAATAGGGAAAGAGCTTGGGGGTTGAACACTGTGTTCAGAGTTGAGGGACAGAGAGATGCAGACTCAATATGAAGTAATTTCTCCAGAGTAACTTTGCTCTCAAAGTTGAATGTTTTCTCCCCCTTTTCCATAGCTCGAAATTGTTCTTTTATAGCCTTCAGAATGCAACTGAAGGGCCGAGTTGGAACATCTCCAGTATGTGGAAGGCCAAGGATCAGAGATCTTCTGTTGTGACATGGAAACCTAACCTCATTTTGTATTTTCTGGCACAAATCCCGATGTATGTGGGCTGTAGTGGAGCAGCCAGCGTATACACATCTTGTATAGCTGATAGGGAGCGTATATGTGGAAAAATGTATATTTTTGGCTCTGGATTCATAAAAAATGAATGACAAGTCTGCACAGGAAAATGGAAAAAGGCCCTCTTTGCAAGATAGCAATGGTGAGGCAAATCTCGCTATAATAGATGCCCCCTAATGTGTGATGTCATAGGAGTATCTGCGATGGCCGAAATACATTATAAATAACCCAGGAGTGGAGTGGTAGAGAACCAACTAGATGAACTCAATTGATTATTACATTATATACTTACTTTGCATGCATGGATGCCAAGAATACAATGCATATCCATGTGGAAAATATACCAAACAAGTGTTCATGGCCATGAATAGGAAAATACGAATGTGGTTATATGCTAAAAGATGTCATAGTCATGAACAAGGCCCAGTAAAGAAAGTCTCAAAATCAATATGAAGATATCTATATACCATGATGTACAATCTGATATCCCATGATCATTCAAGTCAAACAGGTGTTAGTCTAATGAAAGATAAGCAACAGCTCAGGAAAGCCATGGCTACATAGTGATGTCTTCAAGTCTTCTACATAGTCAACCAAGGTGCAAGTTTACATCATGTAAAAAAAAAGAGTTGAGGTCGAACACGATGAGACATCGTTTGATTACCAGTCATTGAGGTATACCATTAACAAGTGCGAGACAACCTACCAATAATGAAAGTAGGTATCAAGGCATCGAGTACATTTCTTCAAGTGTGAATAAAGGAGTTGGTGTCGAACACTTGAGAAATCCATTGATCAGGAGACTGCATTGATGTATTCCCATCTATCAATGATGAGAGAGCCTGCCACTAATGACTGCAAGCCTGAAGGCGCTCATGAAACTCTAGGTCTCATATCCAGAATAAATGAGCTGAAGTCGATGGACAAAGACCCGCTGAAAGGAGAGAATTAAGGGATCTCTCATCAATCAACATGAGGAACAAAGAAGGAGCTTCATGATTTGGTGGAGATCGGACGAAGAACATGTTCACGAACCAACGACCCTATGCATATTTCACGAGTACCAAGTGCAAGCAGTACACGAAAAAGACCCTCTGAATAGCATCCAATGATGAAAATTGTTGACAAAGGTGAGGAAACCACCAATAAGGCTAATGGCAACCAAGACACTGCACAAATCCCAAATTGTGAATAGATGTCTTGTAGTTGAACATGAGGGAAACCACGCAATTAACGACCAATGATGAAGTGTCGATTGTTGGGTTCAAGGTGACCTACCAATGATGAAAGTAGGGCTAGGGTGCATAATAAGACCATAGTATCATGTGATTCTGAGAGAAACTGAGGGTATGGCCGACATGCAAAGTCAAGATTTCTTAGGAGTGGTCGACACAGGTTGATAGAATTCCTTTGAACAAGAGCATGAGACATGGTGGACTCCGATAGCATGGACTCAATGATGTGACTATTAGATGCAGGAGGCATCAATAATGTTCTCTATAGGGACCGGAAGAATAACCAATCGGTAGAGAAAAGTTTGTAACTAGATCAACTTCCTAATGCCATGCTAAACCCAAAATTATGATGACGCAAGGACTCGATAACTTTGTGCTCTGTTCAAAGGCGACACGACTATTTCCAATTACAATATAGTACTCCCTTCTCGCCCGTATTTTTTGTTTTATCATAACGAATGAATGTTATGATACAGAGGAGGGAACGAGTGTTGCAATTAACCAAAACTAGTTCCAGCAATGGAATGTACCTATGCTCAATGCAAGGGAGTGCATGTGGGAGATGGACACTCGGGGTGATGTTCCCTCCAGGGTATAGGGTGTCAAATTGCAAAGGATATAAACAACGCTCTCCTTGGTTGAGGATGAAAAAACTGCTTAGGCAATGGTTTATAACACAAAGTGAGAACCGGCTAAAGGCTCAATACTACAAGCAAGGGAAGGAGATGCAATCAGAACTTAATGCCAAAAAATGTCTTTTTTTATGTCTTTTAATCTATTTGGTTTAAAAAAGGGGTAAACTTGTGCCAAATAGACATCTTTTCAAAAATCATTTGCGAGTGTGAAAAAGACAATTTCACTCGGTGATCTTTTCTATTTTTTATAACGAGTCAGAAAAGAGCTTAGCTAAGACTCATGACCTTTCAAATCCAATTTTAACGAGTGTGAAAGGGACAAATCACTCGACAATATTTTTGGTTTTTAGACGAGTTGGAAAAGAGCTTAATTAAGACTCATTAGGAAGATCTTAGGAGGCAAGCCACGGGGGAGGCCAAGGCTCTCATACCGATCTTCTATGGAATGTCAATATCTTACTAAGAACTGACACAAGGTTGGGAAGAGACAAAGCTCTCCAAGTCGAGGAGGACAAAGTGATAATGGATGTTATCGTCTCTATGTTATATCAAATAATGTCTCTTCCTGGAAAAGACATAGGTGGAGGCATTAGATACCCCACAAGACCATCCAAATCAAAGGGAACCTTGTCAAGACTTGGCGGAAGAAAACTCAGAAAGAGTAAAACTCTCTCTTGTTCAGAATGTGAAGTAATAGAAATGCTAAGGACATGGCATACAAGGTATAGAACCAGAACCAGAAGAGCGGGATTGACCAAAAATTACATTGGTGCGACCGCTTCCTTAGACTTGTCACTCTGCGAGAGAAGAGTGGGATCGATTGAAAATTGCATTGATACAACCACTTCCTCAACCATTTGTTGAATAGGATGTGAGACAACAAGATCAAGAGGTGCATCACCCCAAAAAACAGGAGTGTTGTCAGTCGAATATTGCATTGACATGACCGTTGGTTGAACAAGATGTGAGACAAGAAGGTCAAGAGATGCATCACCCCCAAACATAGGAGAGGTGTCGGTCGAAGATTGCATTGACATGACCACCGGTCGAATGGGATGTGAGACAACAAGGTCAAAGGATGCATCAACCCCTAAAGAAAAAGGGGTTTTAGTCGAAGATTGCATCGGCATGACTGTTGTATAAACCAAAGAAGGAATAAAGTGTTGTGAAACCATAGATGCCTCAGAACCCG
>JASDQU010681278.1:7376-25287 GCA_032191745.1 Picea mariana
CTGATACCCTAAATTGAGAAATATTCGGATCAGATCAATGGTCCACACTGGTTCTCCAGTCAACGACTATGATTATGTCATGATTTCATGTTTTGTGAATCCTCACTACTCGTACCTCCAACTTCTTGATTTACGAATAAGCGAAATGTTGATTTGTTGCCATGTGTCCTCTTTCAATGTACGGTCTTGATGATTTTGGGATTTCCCATTTCATGATTTCGTGAATTTCACTCTGCTTCTTCCAAATATTTTGGTTTCGTGAAATTTTGATGATTCCTTGCGACTAACTAGTGCGCTACTTCTTTGAGATCTAACGACTTGTAATATTTCAGCTCTTTCTGAATGGGTCTTGACCCTCGATCTTGTCCAATCTTCAAAATTCATTTCTGAATGATTTATCCCACTCAATACTTCGTACTTGTTCTTTCTTTGAACTTCAATTTTCTGCGCTCCACCTCTGAATGCTTCAAATATTTAAAACTTAGAAAATTTTATAAGTGTTTCCTATCGACACTTAAAACCACTACTCCTGAACTTATGGAAAATGAAATTTAAATCTTTCCCCTTAGCGCACACTTGCACTCTGTGTCTTTTTCAAAAGAATTTCTGATGCCCTCCTGGCATACTCTGTGCTCAACCTCCTCAACTTTCAAACTTTAACACAATTTTGTTTCTATACGCACTCCTTGTGCTCAATATGCACACTCTGCATACGGAATTTCCCTGCTATCTCTTCTGAGCTTTAAGTCAAAAAATACTTCTTCACACACAGTCCTTTCACTCTGCATGTACTCCTTGCATAATCTGATAGAAGAGAAACAATTTAACTCATTCAATTATTCATTCATTCACTATGAACATCATCCATTCACAAACACATAACAAAATAGTCAAAGCATAAAAATATCAACACTGTGTATTTGGGCCAATTTCCTTTGTTCTATTCATTTCAGAAGAAAAAATAATTATAGCCGTTTATCCTTTACAACTATTACAAGAAAAGATTGTCTATGGACCCAAAGCTTTTTCTCTCTTCTTCCTCCTATATAAATACTATTACATTCTATTCTAGCGGTTACCTAATCAATTAATGCAACCTAATGACTAATCAGGGCTAATCTCCCACACCTGTAATACATTTACAATTGTGTAAAGGATTTACAATGGTTTCATCATTTCAAACGGTGGCCCATTTTTACACAACCAAAATTAATTAACGAGAATTCCAAAAACTCTTCGCACCGCTTCCAAGCTAGTTAATTATCGGTTCATCTCCTTCGATGTGTTGAGGTCTCGATTCCAATTCCATGTCCTCTTCCTTTTGATGTGATTGTGATGCTCCTGCATCACAAACACATTGTGTTGGTTCCCCTGTAGCTACAAACATTTTTCTTCCTCTACGAGGACCAGAGACTGATTTTCATCAAAATCTAGGTGTTAAGAGGGATGTTTCGACTGGTAGACATAGGCATTCACTCAAAAACTCACATCCGACTGAGGTTCAGAATTGAGTGTGGAAGGAAAACAAGCGAGTTCAGAGGATGGTGCTGGAGGAGGATGTGGGTGTTAAAGAAAATTGTAGATTGTCACTGTGTGGTTTGGTAGGGATATTGTCATATTCCTATTTGGAAAATAGTCTGGTCTCTGACTGGATTGTTCAAACCTGGGTGCCTATTCTTGGATATACTCCTAATATTCTCTACCTCACAAAGGGTTGGATGGGTTTCATTTGCAAAACCCTATAGGATGCCTCTCTACTGTTGAACAATTTATGGGTTCTGTGTGACAACAATCTTATGTTGAAATGGTGGAGTGTGGAATTTGACCCACACACAGATCATTTTCAACTTAGAAATTTGTGGGTCCTCTTTTCGGGTCTCCCTATACACCTCTGGAATGAGGGGGATTTGAAGAAAATAGGTGATTCATTGGGGTAGTTTATCACTCTGGATGATTTGACTTTGTTTAACTCAGCTAGAAAAGTGGGGAGGATATTAGTCGAAGTTGATATTCATGAAGGGCTCCTGAAGTTGTTGGATATCGAATGGCGAGAACGCCATATAAAACAATTTTTAGAGTACCAGGGTATTCCTTTCAGGTGCAGCTGGTGTCGCTGTATCGGCCACCTTCGACGTGATTGCAGTGGCAAGGTGATAGATAATAAGTTTGAAGATACCCTCCTTCAGGAAGATTCCCCGTATTATATGAATGAAGTGGACTCATTTGGAAATGCACCAATTCACTATGCATCTAAGCCAGGTCTTCATTCGGAATCGACAACTTATCTTATAGGCAAGTTGAATTTATTATGTCCTACAATTTTCTCATCTCTAACACTTTGGGAAAGGGATGCCTTAGAAAATTCAGGTTGGTTAATTAGTTCTACTTCTTTTGCAAAGGGGATTTCTGAAGGGGGTTTAGCCTTAAATTCCCTTGCTAGGGTGTCATTGGCTCTCTTACCTGAGGTGTGTAAGCCCTCCCAACTGGCAACTGATCACCCTTCTGCTGTAAACACTACTATACCATCCAACATTCCTGCAAGGATCTCTCAGATTACTTTACCTCAGGTATTTAGCTCTCGGGAACTAGTTTCGATACTTTCTCCTTCCCCACTTGATTTTTATCAAACATTATTGGAGCCTGGATACAAAGAACCCTACAAGGATGATTCCTCTCTCAATAAAGTTCTTGATTCCTTGATTCCCTTCATTAGGGATAACAATGCAGCTATAAAATTGCCTACCTATCTGGGGAAGGTGATCCATGCTCCTACGACACTATCGAAGGTAACTAATTCAAAGACACAATCAATGAGGGATGGGAAATATTTCCCCTGGTCTAGGGGCCTAGGTATAGAACTCTCTGTCATTAAAAAATGAAGTATTCGTAAAAATTTGGAACAAAAAACTTTATATATTGTTGATTATGTTCCTTCAACCACTGACAGTGGGCCACTTAGAGCAATGAAAGCCCTGGCGAGGGAAAAGTGATGTTATTACTATCCCTAAATGTAAGAGCGATAGGACGCACCCTCAAAGTAGCCTCAGTCTGCCGTCTCTTGGATCAAACCTGTCCTGATATCATATTTCTACAATAAACTTTGGTAAATGCTCAGAAAGTAAGGTATTTCTTGTATCTTTTTTGTGCCTCTTGGGTTACAAGTTCCGTTAACTGTGTGCTTAATTTGGGGGGACTATTAGTCGCATGGGATCCAAATTTATATGACTTGGTACCTTTTCTCAATGTTGGTGGTATTTTGTTAACAAGTAGGAGTTTATTAAATAACCGGGAGTTATCTTTGCAAAATATTTATGGACCGTGATCACACCGAAAACCATTCTGGAAATCAGTGGAAGACAATGGTATTTTATCTATTAAAAACTTGATCATTGCGGGGGATTTTAATATCATTATTTCTTCAGATGAGGCTTGGGGAGGTTCCCTTGGGATTGGAAATACAGATTATTACTATAGAGAGCTATTTTCCTCCAAAAATTTAATCGACATCAAGCCAGCTAAATTGGCTCCTACCTGGAGAAATGGTTGCATTGGTCAGGGAGTGATTGGATGGAGATCAGACAAGATTTTGGTTTCCGAAGAACGTTTAATAGATGTTGGCCTTTATAGGTCTTGGTTAGAGTTTCCATTTATCTCAGATCATGCTCCAGTATTATTACATATGGAATTACCACCTGCTTATAATATCTATCCTTACAAATTCAATGCTTAGTAGCTCAATGATAAGGAATTTTTGGATCTAGTTTTTAGGATTTGGAAAAACCTTGTTTTCCTTTCCGAAGGGGGAAAAACAAAATCGTATCATATGGAAATTACAAGAGTTGGAAAAACAAACAAAAATCTGGTATAAAGAGAATCTGACTAGAATCAAAAATAAGTTGTTATCGCTTGAATCATATATAAAGGATCTCATAAATTTTGTGGTAGGAGATCCAACATATCAAGTAGTTGAATTATCTCTCCCGCAATTGGAATTGGAAAGAAATGGGATATTAAGAAGATAGGAAGAACAATGGCGATTACGTAGCAGGGATCTATGGATGACCAATGGGGATAATAATACAAGGTAATTTCATAATTTCTCTAGCCAGAATAGAGTCAGGAAACATATTTTGGAAATCAAAGTTGGGAATGGTGACATTGTAACTGAATAGGGTGCCTTAAAGGAAGCAACAATCCATTATTTCAAGGAATTTTACAAGGCTCTGCCCATTCCAAATATAATCAAACAATGCAAGTTAATTGAATACTTTCCTCAGAAGATAAATGATGAGGAGTCTAGCTCATTGTTCATTCTGGTTAATTTGTTGGAGTTGAAATCCGTTCTCTTTCATTTTAAGAAGGAAAAGAGCTCAGGACCAGACAGATGGACAATCAATCTTTTTATTTTCTTCTTTGATCTAGTTGGGGAGGAGCTCCTCGCTATGGTGGAGGAATCAAGAATATTAGGTTCTATTGTGGGAGGCCTAAATTCGACATTCTTGACCTTGATCCCAAAGAAAAATAATCCAACAACTTTTGATGATTTTCGACCAATATCATTGTGAAATCTGTGTTATANTATAAAAAATTATCGCCAATCAGATAAAACCTATTCTCTCTAGGTCAATATCAAATGAGCAGTTGGGATTTTTAAAAGGCAGGCATATACAAGATTCCATAGGCTCAACTCATTAGAGTCTTCATAGCATAAAAAAAAAAATTGAAAGCCCTTGTATTAAAGTTAGATTTAAGGAAAGCTTACGACTATATTGATTGGGATAATTTAAGATTGATCCTTCTAAAAATTAGATTGGGGATCCAGATGAAAAATTGGATCATGTCATGTGTAACATCTTCTTCTTTTTCAATATTACTTAATGGGGAGGCTACAGACTTCTTCAGAAGCAGCAGGGGAGTTCAGAAAGGATGTCCATTATCACCCCTGCTTTGTTGGAGTATATCCCTAACTTACATTAATTTATACCTAGCCTAGACTCCTAGATATTGGTTAATACATTCATTTACACTTTATTTCACCTAATTTGTCTACATAGAGAAGAAGGGCGCCTCATCCCTATATTTTAGGGAAAACTGCTAATTTTAGATCAAGACTCAACTCTCGGTTCTTGATTTTTTTTATTTTTCTTGATTTTCTCGATTTATTCTTGATTTTCTTGATTTGTTCATGATTTATTCCAACTCCCCCATGCAAAAACTAATCTATTATTAGGGAATGCACACCTCCTCTTTGAGTGAGAGATTTATTCCTTAATTAATGATTTTTTCCGTTACTATTATTAGTAACTACTATTTCGAGTCAGTTAAGTGTGTTGGAACTGCTTCTCTTGTCAGTTAAGTGAGCTTAAGTGAGCTAATGCACATCACTTAACTCTTGTGGACATTAATGAGTGTGTGAAATGTATCTTTAGTGGTCTAGGTCAAACTATGTGGTCTCCCTTAGCTTATGACACCTATTTTAGCTATTTCTAGCTTTTTTGACTAGAATTTCTATGTTGGAAATTCTATATATTCACCTCCTCTCTTCTTTTTTGAGGATGGTTTCTCATGTATATTCATTTTGATTAATATAATTCTCTGATTTATGGAGAAAAAAATTTCTCTCATCTCTTGAATATCAGCAAATTGTTTGTATTCAATTTAACTAGAATTCTAGATCTATTGGGGTTTCTGCAGGAATTCTACATGGTATCAGAGCTAGATTGAATCTAGTGGATTGTACACGGTTTTATTTGCAGGTATAGATCATCATGAGGCATAGAAAGTAGCAATGGATCATCTCTCTCAGCCCACAAAACTCATTCTAAATCCTTTCAATTACTTCAAATGGAAGACAGAGATCTCTCTGCTCCTACAAAGCAAAGGAATTTACTGGGTAACAATGGGAATGGAGAAAGAACCGACTACTGCAACGAAGAAGATAAAGTATTTCAATAAATTAGATTAAGCAATTGGGCTGATATGCCTATCAATTTACAGATATCTCCTCTTTCATGTCAGTGGAGCCACTACTCCCTATGTGGTCTGGACCACATTGGAAGGACTATTCGACAAGGAGGATGCAATGAGAGTGCATCAATTGGAGAATGAACTCATATCCCTAAGTCCAGTTAATTTCAGCAACCTGAAAAAATTATTCACTAAGTTCAAATCCCTCCTCATTGAACTTAATGCATGTGGAGTCACGAAAGGGGAAGAACAAGTCATCCTTTCAATTCTCTCGAAACTAGGCCCTGAATATTCTGTATTTGTGTCGTCTTTTCAAGTATCTAAATTGACTCAGGAAAAATGGAAAATGCCTCCATTGAATGATTTCATTGCAGCATTGACTCAAGAGAAAGATAAGTTATTCCAAATGGGTGCCATCAAGCATTCCAAGAACCAAGCACTTGCGGCTACTGATGCTCCAAAGAGCAGTGGAAAAGACAAGGAAAAAGGAATGGGTAAATTTCCTGAATCAAAGAAGGAGAGATTCACACAATCTTCAAAGAAATCTTCTAAGCCTAAGGGTAAGAATAAGAAGAAGGAAAGAACACTTTGTAGCTATTGTTACATTGGTTTTCATCTCGAAGAAAATTGCATGAGGAAGACTATCGATGAGATGGCTAAGCAATTGCAACAGCATAATCTCACGGTGCCCGAAAATGCAAAGAAGAAATATGATTACAAAACAAGAGGGAGAGCATGAGATGGTCATGATTTAATAGCTATCACATCCAATCCATAAGCTTGGATCCTTGATTCAGGTGCATCGAACCATATGGCTACATCAAAAGATGAATTTTCCTCCATCGAAGAAAGCACCAGATCTCCAATTTACTTTGGAGATGCCACACCACAAAGGTGTGTGGAGAAGGAATTGTTGATCTTGAAGGGGGATGCTTCACAAATGTGCTTCATGTTCCCTCGCTATCCACAAATCTTCTCTCGATATATCAGATCACTCATTCAATCTCTGGAAGGAAGGTGGAGTTCACTCCAGACTCTACAGTGATTACCGACATTTCCACAGGCTTACAACTTGCACATGGAATTACAGATCATGGTTCTCGTTTGTATTTCTTCTCCCACTTTGTTCCTAAATATATTAGGACTATATTTCTGCCAGAATCTAATGATATCAGCAAGTTATGGCATGAAATATTTGGCCATCTAAACTATAATTAATTGCATCAAATCATCAAGGAAAACATGGTAGAAGGATTGTCAGCGATTAAATTGACAAGTGGTGTATGTCAAGGATGCATTCTTGGCAAGCATCCAGAGAAAAAGTTTGAAAAAGAGAAGGCACAGAGAGCTTCTTCACCACTTGGGATGATTCACAGTGAAATTATGGGGCCATTCCCATAGCATTCAATCAGTATACAACTACAACACACAGTGCCATATACACCACAACAGAACGGTGTTGCGGAGAGGAAAAACCGGTCCTTAGAAGAGATGTAAAATTGTATGATACAGTCGAAATCATTAGCTCCCAAGCTATGGGCTGAAGCTATTAATTGTGCAGCATAAATTCAAAACTGAGTTCCTCACAAATCACTCAAAGTCACCACTCCTTTTGAACGTTGGACTGGTAAGAAACTGAAAGTGTCGCACTTTCATATTTTTGGCTCACGAGCATGGGCTCACATTCCGACAGATAAGAGGAAGGATTTGGAGCCTCAAACTGTTGAATGCATAATTTTTGGATATCCTGAAGGTGTAAAAGGATATATATTTCTTGACTCTCATACTGAAAAGTTCATTCTAGCTCAAAGTGTGAAGTTTGAAGAAGAATCATTGCATGATTTTTCAGAAGACCCTGCCGAGGAACCGCTTGTTGTCACTGATGAGGAAGAGTCAAAAAATTATTCAAGCACTTTAGAAAATCCATCAGAGCAGCCTTTCAGGTCTGATACAGAGGATGAGGAGCAGGTCATGGCTGCTCCAACTTAGTTTCCAACTTGGGCATAGACAACCCTACAAGATGCGGGTGAACTAGTCAGTGATCCTGCGGATACAAGAAGGACTAGATCACAGTTTTTTGGGGCTTCTCAAGCCATGGCTGCCAAAGAACCTTTACTACCCATACATTGCTATATTTCACTTGGTTCAGATCCAAAGTCACACTCTGAGTTTGTAGACATCTTCACCAAGTCCTTCACTGAAAAGAAATTTTCAGAACTGAGAGCTATGCTTGGAGTGGTGGAGACAATTGAGTAGGTCAATTTTGGCCACTCAACATTTTTTTTCCTCTTTTTTCGGGGGGGGGCTTTCCCATGAGGTTTTCCCTCTTTCCTCTTTTCATGAGAAAATATTTTATGTAATGAGTACCTAAAATGTCCAAGTTGTCGGGACTCAAATTTTTTGTCATTACAGTTAGGCTTAAGGGGGGGTGTTGGAGCATATCCCTAACTTACATTAGTTTATACCCAGCCTAGACTCCTAGAAATTGGTTAATACATTCATTTACACTTTCTTTCACCTAATTTGGCCACATAGAGAAGAAGGGCGCCTCATCCCTAGATTTTAGGGAAAACTGCTAATTTTAGATCAAGACTCAACTCCTGGTTCTTGATTTTCTTGATTTATTAATGATTTATTCCAAATAGCCCATGCAAAAACTCATATATTATTAGTTAATGCGCACCTCCTCTTTGAGTGAGAGTTTTATTCCTTAATTAATGATTTTTTCCATTACTATTATTAGTAACTACTATTTCGGGTCAGTTAAGTGAGTTGGAACTGCTTCTCTTGTCAGTTAAGTGAGATTAAGTGAGATAATGTGTATCACTTAACTCTTTTGGACATCAATGAGTGTGTGACATGTATCTTTAGTGGTCTAGGTCGAACTATGTGGTCTCCCTTAGCTTGTGACACCTATTTTAACTATTTGTAGCTTTTCTTGACTAGAATTTCTATGTTGGAAATTCTATATATTCACCTCCTCTCTCCTTTTTTGAGGATGGTTTCTCATGTATATTCATTTTGATTAATATAATTATCTAATTTATGGAGCAAAAACTTTCTCTCATCTCTTTTATATCAACAAATTGTTTGTGTTCAATTTAACTAGATATCTAGATCTATTGGGGTTTCTGCAGGAATTCTACATGGTATCAGAACTAGATTGAATCTAGTGGATTGTACATGGTTTTATTTGCAGGTATAGATCATCAGGAGGTGCAACAAGAAGCAATGGATCATCTCTTTCATCCCACAAAACTCATTCTAAATCCTTTCAATTACTTCTAATGGAAAATAGAGATCTCTTTGCTCCTCCGAAGCAAAGGGCTTTACCGGGTAACAATGGGAACGGAGATAGAACCAACTGCTGCAGCGGAGAATATAAAGTATTTCAATCAATTAGATGAAGCAATTGGGATGATATTCCTATCAATTTATAGAGATCTCCTCTTTCATGTCAGTGGAGCCACTACTCCCTATGTGGTCTAGACCACATTGGAAGGACTATTCGGCAAGCAAGATGCAATGAGAGTGCATCAACTGGAGAATGACCTCATATCCCTAAGTCCAATTCATTTCAGAAACCTACAAGAATTATTCACCAAGTTAAAATCCCTCCTCATTGAACTTAATGCATGTGAGTCACGAAAGGGGAAGAACAACTCATCCTTTCAATTCTCTCGAAACTAGGCCCTGAATATTTCGTATTTGTGTCGTCTTTTCAAGCATCTAAATTGACTCAGGAGAAATGGAAAATGCCTCCATTGAATGATTTCATTGCAGCATTGACTCAAGAGAAAGCTAAGTTAGTCCAAATGGGTGCCATCAAGCACTCCAAGAACCAAGAACTTGCAGCTACTGATGCTCCAAAGAGCAGTGGAAAAGACAAGGAAAAAGGAACAGGTAAATTTATTGAATCGAAGAAGGAGAGATTCACACAATCTTCAAAGAACTCTTATGAGCCTAAGGGTAAGAAGAAGAATAAGAAGGAAATAACACTTTGTAGCTACTACTCCAAAGGTTTTCATCCCGAAGAAAATTGCATGAGGAAGACTATCGATGAGATGGCTAAGCAATTCCAGCAGCACAATCTCACGGTGCCCAAAAATGCAAAGAAGAAAGATGATTACAGAACGGGAGGGAGAGAAAGAGATGGTCATGATTTAATGGCTGTCACATCCACTCCATAAGCTTGGATCCTTGATTCAGGTGCATCGAACCATATGGATGCATCAAAAGATGAATTTTCCTCCATTGAAGAAAGCACCAGATCCCCAATTTACTTGGGAGATGCCACACCCGCAAATGTGTGCGGAAAAGGAATTATTGATCTTGAAGGGGGTTGCTTCAAAAATGTGCTTCATGTTCCCTCGATGTCTGCAAATCTTCTCTCAATATATCAGATCACTCATTCTATCTTTGGAAGGAAGGTGGATTTCACTCCGGACTCTGCATTGATTACTAACATTTCCACAAGCTCACAGCTTGCACATGGAATTGCAGATCATGGTTCTCGTTTGTATTTCTTCTCCCATTTTGTTCCTAAATCTATTAGCACTGTATTTATTTCACAATCTAATGATATCAGCAGGTTATGGACTGAAATATTTTTCCATCTAAACTATAAGTACTTGCATCAACTCAACAAGGAAAACATGGTAGAAGGATTGTCGGCTATTAAATTTACAAGCGGTGTATGTCAAGGATGCATTCTCGGCAAGCATCTAGAGAAAAAGTTTGAAAAAGGGAAGACACAGAGAGATTCTTCACCACTTAGGCTGATTCACAGTGACATTACGGGCCCATTCTCATAGCCTTCAATCAGTATACAACTACAACACATAGTTCCATATACACCACAACAGAACAGTCTTGTGGAGAGGAAAAACCAGTCCTTAAAAGAGATGGAAAATTGTATGCTATAGTCGAAATCATTAGCTCCCAAGATATGGGATGAAGCTATTAATTATGCAGCATACATTCAGAACTGATTTCCTCAGAAATCACTCAAAGGCACCACTCCTTTTGAATGTTGGACTGGTAAGAAACCGAAAGTGTCGCACTTTCGTATTTTTGGTTCATGAGCATGGGCTCACATTCCGACAGATAAGAGGAAGGATTTGGAGCCTCAAAGTGTTGAATGCATATTTTTTGGATATCTCGAAGGTGTCAAAGGATATATATTTCTATACTCTCACACTGAAAAGTTCATTCTAGCTCGAAGTGTGAAGTTTGAAGAAGAATCACTACATGATTTTTCAGAAGACCCTGTCGAGGAACTGCTTGTTGTCACTAATGAGGAGGAGTCAAAAAATTCTTCGAGCACTTTAGAACAGACATCAGAGCATCCTTTCAGGTCTGATACAGAGGATGAGGAGCAGGTCATGGCTTCTCCAACTCATTTTCCAACTTGGGAAGAGAAAACCCTGCAAGATGCGGGTGAACTAGTCGGTGATCCTGCGGATACAAGATGGACTAGATCACAGTTTTTTGGGGCTCCTCAAGCCATGGCTGCCACAGAACCTTTGCTGCCCAAACATTTCTATATGTCACTTGGTTCAGATCCAAATTCACACTCTGAGGTTGCAGACATCTTCACCAAGTCCTTCACTGAAAAGAAATTTTCAGAACTGAGAGCTATGCTTGGAGTGGTGGAGACAACTGAGTAGGTCACTTTTGGCCACTCAACATTTTTTTTCCTCTTTTTTTTGGGDGGGGGTKKKTTCCCAYRAGGTTTTCCCTCTTTCCTCTTTTCATGAGGARYTMTTTTATGTAATGAGTACCTAAAATGGCCAAGTTGTCGGGACTCAAWTTTTTTGTCATTACAGTTAGGCTTAAGGGGGGGGGTGTTGGAGCATATCCCTAACTTACATTAGTTTATACCTAGCCTAGACTCCTAGATCTTGGTTAATACATTCATTTACACTTTATTTCACCTAATTTGGCCACATAGAGAAGAAGGGTGCCTCTTCCCTAGATTTTAGGGAAAACTACTAATTTTAGATCAAGACTCAACCCCCGGTTCTTGATTTTCTTGATTTTTCTTGATTTTCTCGATTTATTCTTGATTTTATTGATTTGTTCATGATTTATTCCAAATCCCCCATGAAAAAACTCGTATATTATTATGGAATGCGCACCTCCTCTTTGAGTGAGAGATTTATTCCTTAATTAATGATTTTTGTCGTTACTATTATTAATAACTATTATTCTGGGTCAGTTAAGTGAGTTGGAACTGCTTCTCTTGTCAGTTAAGTGAGATTAAGTGAGATAATGCACATCACTTAACTCTTGTGGACATTAATGAGTGTTTGACATGTATCTTTAGTGGTCTAGGTCGAACTATGTGGTCTTCCTTATCTTATGACACCTATTTTAGCTATTTCTAGTTTTTTTTTACTAGAATTTCTTTGGAAATTCTATATATTCACCTCCTCTCTTCTTTTTTGAGGATGGTTGCTCATGTATATTCATTTTAATTAATATAATTCTCTGATTTATGGAGAAAAAACTTTCTCTCATCTCTTGAATATTAGCAAATTGTTTGTGTTCAATTTAACTAGAATTCTAGATCTATTGGGGTTTCTGTAGGAATTCTACATGCTTTTCATGTTAGTGATGGAAGGTATCAACTTATTATTGAAAATTATCTTCCAAGAAGGAATTATAACAGGTATAAGAGTTTCAAGACAGATAAAGATTCTTCATTTATTGTTTGTGGACAATTTCATCATTATGTCAAGGGTGAGTTTAATAGAATGGAGAGAAATCGACAAACTTATTTGCCTATTATGTAAAGCCTCGGGTCTATCAATTAATCAAAAAAATAACATTGTCCATTATGAAGGCCTTATGTATTTAGAAATGGTCCCTTTCAAATCACCCCTTCCCTATACCTTTAGTGATCTATCACTCGGGTTCAGATACCTGGGATACTTCCTAAAGACAGGGTCACATCGTGTAGATGATTGGGAATGACTAGTATCCAAATTAACAAATAAAGTTGGCTTATTGTGAAACATGTTGATTTCTCTGGGAGGTAGATACATTTTGGTCAAAACAGTGTTGGAAGGCCAGCCTGTCTATTTGATGTCTATTGAAGCTTTTCCCTGCTCATTTATTAACAAGATTAGAAAAGTGATGTTCCATTTTCTATGGAATGGCCATTGTGATACTCAACAGTACCATTTATGTAGAAGGGAGATCTTATCAAGACCAAAAAAGAATGAGGGTTGGGGGTTCTGTAATCTATTTGACTTCAATACAATTTTGAATGCTAATACCCTATGGTGGGTATTAATGCAGAAAATTATTTGGCATTAGGTTATAATGGAAAAATATCTACAAAACTCAACTCTAATCAACTGGATTAGATTTCCATCTCACAACATCAACTTTTCTTCAAGGATTTGGTCCACTCTTACCCACACGATCCACCTCATCACTCGTTGGCTCAGTTGGCGACCTAGAGCCGGTCACCTTATTACTATTCCAGGAGACCGGATTATTGGCATTCGTGACATGTCTTTTCTCCATGAAGAGATCATCTCTCTATTAAATAAAAAACATTTAACTACCCTAGTATAAGCATCGGTGGCACGTGATCCTGTTACTTTTGCTAAGGTGTGGAGGAGCAGTGAGGACTTGAAACTGACAGGGAATCATGCTACAGATTGGAATAATTATACCACGGTGTTAAATAGAGTTGGGGTCACACTCCATGAAGATGCCGAAAATATTCTCCTTTGGACTAGTGGTGACTCTTCTGGAAACTTAACTGTCAAAAACTACTATGATGCTATCATATCTACTCAGGATATCCGACGTGGCACAGTTGGATGGTGAACATTTGTAAATAGAATTTACAACTGAAGTTTTTTTTTTTTTTTTGGTTGGCTACGGACAACATGATCTTAACCTGGGATTTATTACAAAAGAAAGGAGGAGTGGGCCTGAGTATTTTCCATCTATGTAAAANAAACTTAACTGTCAAAAACTACTATGATGCTATCATATCTACTCAGGATATCCGACGTGGCACAGTTGGATGGTGAACATTTGTAAATAGAATTTACAACTGAAGTTTTTTTTTTTTTTTGGTTGGCTACGGACAACATGATCTTAACCTGGGATTTATTACAAAAGAAAGGAGGAGTGGGCCTGAGTATTTTCCATCTATGTAAAAACAATTCTGAACAAAACACTCACTTATTCATACAATGTACCTTTGCAAATTCAGTTTGGGATAAATGTTCAGACCTTCTAAATTATAATTTCTCATGGATCGTCCCGACTCTTACTGATTGTATGAACTCCTGGTCAAAGAGAAAATCATTATGAAAAACGTTATCGGTCTTGACATGCTAGTTCATTTGGAATGAATGTAACAAAGTACTCTTTGATGGAAATGTGCCTTCGTCTTGGGCAGTTGTTTACAAGGTTTTAGGAGCGCTCGATAAAAACTCAACAACACATAAATAACAGAGGTTAAGACTGAGCTCGATCATTTAGATTAATGGATATTCTTTGGCTTTTTTTTATGGAGCCTCTATAGCAGGTGGATCGAATTGTGGTGCAGGGGGTACCATAAAATGCTTAGATTCTCTGGCTTATAGATGGTACTTCAATTGTGGAGATGGATCAAATACAAAAGAAGAGTTATTGGGAGCGTGGGCAACTCTTACCATTGTAAAGCACTTGGACATTCAATATATACAGATTTTGGGGGACTCCAAGGTGATAATTGACTGGGTAAATCTTAAAGGAAACCTCCAAGCCATTAATATTGAAGGATGGAAACTCAGAATTTTGGAACTGGCTGCTTCTTTCCAAGCTATATGCTTCCAACACATCTTCAGGGAATCAAATGAGTTAGATCAATTATCAAAGAAAGCACTATCGGCAACAAAAGGAAGATTATCATTTTTCACTTGGGCGGAGAGACAGCGGGGCAAACTCTCCATATCGATATATTTTAATACCAAGCTTAGTCACCTTTTTTTATAGTTTGATTAGTATGTATTAGATTATAAATGGAAAGTATGTTCTGATCATGTGATGTTAATATCCTATATATTAATAGTTCCCAGTGAGGGGGTACCTTGTTTATGGTACTACCCAGGTTTGTTTAAATTTTGTAAAGATATATGTGGACAACTTATTTTGATAGTTTTGTGGGGCCAAGTGGACCGGAAAGCAGTAGTCTCTCTTGATCAGGGATCTCTGATGATGTAAAAAAAATTGTAATCTAATATAATTTTGTGCGAATTTTCTATTGGAAAAAAAAAGTAGAACTTATCTTCATATACATATAGACCCTCCAACACAATTGTACATTAACCAACTCTTCATATAGTTTCCTTTTATATGTTGTTATCTTTCCTTATTTGAAAAATGACTTAGATCTTGGGCCTGTTAGAATTTTTCTCAATGTATGTATAGTAAAGAAGGGTTTTTGTTTCTTATGCGAAAAGAGTTTTGTACAGGGTAATTATATGTGAATATTTATTTGTTAAATTTTTTTTTTGTAAAAATTATATAATGCTTTTAAGAATTTCTGAAAATTAAATTTGTTAAAAAAAATTAAGTAAAATAATTGTATATCAACTTTATAGATAAATTAATTGAAAGTAAAAAATTTAGTATTTCATTGATAGGTGCTTTCTACTTCCGAATATAAGGGATATGTATAATTCCATCAATGTTTAATATAGATTTGACTTAAAAAATATATTAATAACAAAAACAATATTTCGAGGTAGACCATAAATAAATTATTTCAATATCTAGTCCCTTGGGTTAGCTCAAGTGGATGACTATTGTGGTTATAATGAAATCTCCCAGATGCACTATATTTAGAAATAAAAGAGAGTATGGAGAAAAGTTGAATTCATGACAATAACAAAAAATAGTCTTATTATAAGAAATCACACTATTACAATCTTCATAATTCAGTTTAGTTTTTTATTCAGATGTAAGTGTTTCCTGATTTAGGTGGTGTGATTTAGAGAATATATCAGTAGAGAACAACCAAATCTCGTCACTTATAGATTGTGATCTTATTACATTCATGAAATAATTAATTCTAACACCCCCTCTTAATGCTTACATTGTGGAAAACAAAAAACTTACTGAAGAAACATAATCAAACATTCTTTAAAAATAGTTAATGGATCAGGTTGATATCCATCAAGATGCCTCATAGCCCTCATAAAGGTGTAGTGCCTAAGTTGAATCCCAAGTTCCAAGATTCCAACTCCATGAACTCCCGAATAATGAATCTCCCAAAGTAAATTATTGGAAAACAATCCACATGCATGTGTCATAACCTCACTAGTAGACTGCAATCCACATGCATGTATCAACAACTAATGAGGGATCATTCCTGAGATCCACAAATCCTAAGCTAACTGGACAACCATCCATCCTAATATTTTAATTGATTCATTCATATTCTAAAAATGTTTGACAGATTCCATTGCTTCATATAACTCATCACCATCTTCAGAATTTGATGGACCTTCAACAATAAAAATATTTTTTTCTTCTTTTAGCTCCCCTTGTAAAATATCACTATCATAGTTTTTGCAATTCAACATTGTATGACCAAATTTTCTGCAGTGGTAGCATTCAACTTCATTCTTACCCTCCTTTCTCTTTCCCATCCTTGTATTTGAAAATAGTGCAATTTCTTTATGAGAATCATCTTCTGTATCCCTTGGATGTAGCCTGTTTTCCTTTGCTAAAAGTGATGTTTTCATCTAATCCAATGTTTTTGAGGACATTTGACTTAAAGTAAAGACAACATTGTTAAAACTTGAAGGTAGACTATTTAATAAAAATATTTTTTGCATCTTCATATTCTACCTTAGCACTATTTTTTGTTAATTCTCCTATAAGAGACTTCAAATTATTTATATGACTAGACGTAGGTTTCTCATTATGCATTTTAAGTCTAAACAATTGTAATTTTAAAGAAAAAAATGTGGTTACAATTTTTTCACCAAACAAATCACTCAATTGTTCCCATATTTCTTTAGACAACTTTGCAAGATCAACATGATGTAACTGTGAATTGGAAATAGAAATTCCTATAATGGACATAACTTTTCCATCTCTATTATTCCACTCAACCAATTTTTTGGCATCTATAGTAAGCGTTGCTTCTATGCCTTTCACTATACACCATAACTTTTATTCATCCATTGCATTTGTATTTTTAGCTTCCATGTATGGAAATTTAGGCCACTAAAATTTTCTAAAGTTGTGAACTATATCTATCTAAAATTCTCAAAAACTAGACATAAAATACCTTGTAAGACTTGGCATTTGGTTTAGATGCTTATATATTGTTGCTATTGTTCCCTAAATCGATTTGTAGAGAATTTAATTCAGACCAAATTTTGAAGAGCTGCATGACCTGTGTATCATATTAGATTGGAAATTTCATTTCACCCTATGGTAGCCACACTTCTACTCAGAAATGGTTTCATCTATTTGCACTGATCTAATATGTTGCTAATTGAACAAATGGACATCTGAAAATGAGAATTGTTTCTCTATAGATAATGGCTCACTCTATTTCATGATGTCCCTGACTCATATATCGATCCTAGCAAAGAGATTAGGATTCTCGCTCTGATACCAAGAAAGAAAAGAGAGTATGCAACAAAATTTATTACACATGAATACCACAAGATACTCTTATATTATGAAATCACACTATTACAATATTTGTAACTCTATTATATATAGCATTTAGTTTGTTATCTAGATCTAACTGTTTCCTAATTTACGTGGTGTGGTTGAGAGAATCTCTCAACACAGAATAACCAAATTTGATCACTTATAGATTATGATATTCTTATATTAATGAAATCACTAATTCCAACATAGTTACCATCCATGGATCATGGGAAAGTACTCTAAGGGTTTCCTCAGAATA
>JASDQU010681278.1:61258-73242 GCA_032191745.1 Picea mariana
TAGGGTCATGTGGAGAAGGCTTAAAGGAGGATCCGTAGGCCCTTTTCGGTTTTCGACGTTTTGAAAGACAAGGAGCCAGTGAGAGCTCGCATGTAGGAGTCCTGAAATTATGAAATGTGAAAGGTGCATAGTCTAGAGCCTTGGGTCATAGCCCGAGGTCACGAGAGAGAAAAGGAGTCAGCGCAGAGGTATTTGTTGGCTTGGAAAGGAGAAGGGTTCCAAAAAGGTGGTGTGCACGCAGGGCTTCTCAAATCTAGCGTCAGGGATAAAGGGACCTGTGGATCTGTTCGAAGGGTTCCAATAGGAACCAGAGAGCTATTTTGGCTCAACAAGAGGGAACGATCCAGTGAACGGGAGGTCACAAACCCTACCGAAGGGTGAGGTAGGGGGTCTACATCAGGTGGTATCAGAGCTAAGATTTTGAGTTTATTTACGGACAACATACAAAGGAAAAGGAGGATGGTTGGTGCCATTTCTGGTATCAAGTAAAAGTTCAATTTATGTTTGTAGGTGACGCAGTGAAGTCATGTCAGCTAGAAGACGTAGAGAGAATGTAGAGATGGAAGAATAAATGAGGTGACTCAGAATGAGATTAGACGCCATGTATACCGCACAGAGAAGAGCACCGAATGTTAGTGATGTCAGTGAGGCTTAAAGTGAAGAGGCAGAGGTCAAGGAAAATGCAGCAGAGGACATTGCACAAGCTCGCTTGATATAAGTTATTTCAAGAATATGAGTCAGAGAAAGGATAGAGGTACCCATGTACGAGGGAAATTTGGAAGTTGAAGAATTTTTGGATTGGGTATGCGCTATGGACAAATACTTCGATTAAAAAAATATCGAAGATGACAAGATGGTGAAGGATGCAGTGACAAGATTGAAAGGACATGCAACATTATGGTGGGATGAACTACAAGCCAAATGCAAAAGAAATGGTAAGAAGAAAATTAAAAGATGGGATAGGATGGTAGGTAAGTTAAAGGAAAAATTTATCCTAAAGGATTACCAGATCAATCTTTATAGAATATTGTAGAATCTGAAACAGAGAGGTTTATCAGTTAAGGAGTACACTGAATAATTTTATTGACTGGACATCAGGGATGGATAGAAAGAGAATGAAGATGAGAAGACAAATAGATACATCAATGGGATGAGATATGAAATACAAGAGGAGATCAACATGATGTCTGTCAGTAAAGTTGAGGATGCCTATCAATCAGCCTTGAAAGATGAGGAAAAGTTGGCCAGGAGGTAAAGCCAACGAACCAGAGGTGGAAACTCAAGCAGAGGCAAAGGAACCACCAGAGAAAATTTTTGGAAGTCAAAGCTAAAAGATGACAAACATCATAGTCACCATGAGAAGAGTGGAAGCTCCAAAGAAGGACAGTGTGGCAGAAGAAGTTCTTTTTCTAGAGGTAGAGGAAGAGTAAGAGTCATAGGAGGTATAGTTAAATGATATACTTGTGGAAAAGAAGGATGCAAATCTTGGGAATGTCCTGACAAAAAAACAGAAGGCGGAGAAGCACATATTGCTGAACAGGAGAAGCATGTGGAAGCAAAAGCATCAAAAGGAGGAATAAACCTCATGATGAGGAAATTTCTTCTCAAACCATAAAGGGAACCAGAAGAGCTAATTCAACGAACAAGCCTATTCAGAACTGCTTGCAAGTCAAAAGACAGAGTTTGCAAAGTGATCATAGACAGTGGAAGCACTGACAATCTAGTATCCACAGAGATGGTGGGAAATATGGAGATGAAAACAACTGTACACCCAAATCCATATAAGGTATCGTGGTTGCAAAAAGGGCATCAAGTCATGGTAAGTCAACAGTGCCAAGTTGAATTTAAGATAGGAGGTTACAAAGATGAAATATTATGTGATGTAATTTCTATAGATGTCTATCATATTTTATTGGGAAGGTCATGCCAATATGATCGAAAGGTTATTCATGATGGAATAAAGAATACCTATACCCTAGAAAGGAATGGTAGGACACATATGTTGTTACCCATAGAATACAAAGAGAAAAAGCCAGAATCTAGTCCAAGCATACTTCTCATGAGCGGGAAGGAGCTCTTAAAAGAAGTCAAGAAGGAGAAATAAATGCAGTTTGTTGTAGTGAGGAAGCCTAGAGTTATCCTTACAAATACTTTTGTAGAATATTTGCCTATAGAAATCCAGGAACAGTTAGAAAACTTTGCTGATATAGTTGTGGATGAGTTACCACACTCATTGCCACCTATTAGGAGCATAAGACATCATATTGACCTTATTCCAGGAGATAGTTTACCAAATAAAGAATCTTATAGGTTGACACCTAGAGAGAATGAGGAAGTCAAGAATCAAGTCCAGGAGTTGTTGGATAAAGGGTTAGTCAGGGAAAGATTAAGCCCATGTGCAGTACCTACTGTATTGAGCCCAAAGAAAGATGGAGGATGGAGGATGTGTATAGATTCTTGAGCCATCAACAAGATAACCATTAGATAAATATTTCCTTTACTGAGGATGGATGATTTGATGGACTATTTAAGCAAAGCAAGCTATTTTTCCAAGGTAGACTTGAAGAGCAGATATCATCAAATAAGAATGAGAGAGGGAGATGAATGGAAAACAACATTCAATATGAATGAAGGATTGTTTGAATGGTTGGTCATGCTGTTTGGGTTGACAAGTGCACCAAGTACATTTATGAGGTTGATGAATGAAGTGTTGAAAGACTTCATTGGAAAATTTGTCATAGTATATATGGATGACATACTAATTTTCAGCAAGACAAAAGAAGAACACCTAATACATCTGACAACAATGATGGAAGGGTTGCAACAAGATAAGTTGTTGATAAATTAGAAGAAAAGTTCTTTTATGAAGAAGGAGCTCATATATTTGGGTTTTGTAATATCTTCAAATGAATTGAAGATGGACCCAGGAAAGGTGAGAGAAATCAGAGAATGGCCATTGTCGAGCAACATATTTGAAGTAAGAAGTTTTCACGGGTTAGCAAGATTCTATAAAAAAATTATCAGAAGTTTTAGTGGCATATGTGCACCCATGTTAGACACTGTGAAGAAGAAACACAAGTCCTTTAGTTGGACGGAGGAAACTGAAAAAAGTTTGAAAGTGTTGAAAGAGAAAATCACAGAGCAACCAATTCTAGTTTTGCCAGATTTTGGAAAAACATTCCAAGTGAGATGTGACGCAAGTGGATTAGTTGTTGGAGAAGTCTTGAGCTAGGAAAATAAGCCAGTTGCTTATTTTAGTGAGAAACTAAATGACACCAAGCAAAATTATTCCACGTATGACAAGGAATTTTATGCGGTGATTCAAGCTTTGAAAAAATGGAGGCATTATCTAATTCTTAAAGAGTTTGTCTTGTACAGTGATAATCATGCTTTGCAATTTATTACTAGGCAAGAAAAGTTGAATCAAAAACATGCAAAATGGGTAGAATTCATGCATAATTTTACTTTTGTTGTTAAACACATTGTTGGAACTGCTAACAAAGTTGCATATGATTTGAGCAGAAGAATTTTGATTGTATAGGAATTCTAGGTGGAAACTTTGGGGTTTGAACACCTCAAGGAGATGTATAAAGAAGATGCAGATTTCAAAGAAGCTTATAAGGAATCCAAGAATCCTTGGTTGGGAGACAGAAGCCCATGGACTGAATATTTGATTCAGGATGGATTATTGTTCAAGGGGAGCCAATTATGTACTCTGAAGTGCTCAATGAGAGACAACCTGCTGAAAGAAAAACACAGTGAAGGTTTAGCTGGACACTTTTTTCATGAAAAGACGTTTGCACAATTGAATAATTCATATTACTGGCCAAGCATGACAACAGAAGTGAAGAAATTCATGAACAAATGCAGAATTTGTCAGTATGCAAAAGGAAGACAATAGAACACTGGTTTGTATCAACCATTACCAATTCCAGAGAGGTCGTGGGATGCAATCAACATGGATTTTGTTTTGGGATTTCCTAGAAATCAGAAAGGGAGTGATTCCATATTTGTTGTGGTGGACAGATTCTAAAAAATGGCACATTTCATACCATGCCAGAAGACAAGTGATGCCACACACATCACCAATCTATTTTTCAGAGAAGTAGTAAGACTACATGGATTTCCAAGGAGCATAGCTTCAGGCAGAGACATCAAATTTGTAGGACACTTTTAGAAAACTCTATGGAAGAGGCTAGGAACTTACTTATCCTTTAGTTTAACATATTACCCTAAGACAGATGGACAAACTGAAGTAGTGAACATGATTCTTGGAAACTAACTGAGAAGTTTAGTCACTGAGAAAGGTAGACAATGGGATCAGATTCTGGCACAAGCAGAATTTGCATTCAACAATTCAGTCAACAAGAGCACAGGAAAAAGTCCATTTGAAATTGTGTATGGTATACAGCCAAGGGGGATTACATAATTGATAAATTTGAATCAAGATGAGTTCAGAAGTGTTGGAGCAGAAGATTTTGCAACAGAAATGCAGAAACTTCATGATAGATTCAGAGAGCAGCTACAGGACAATAGCCAGAAATACAAGGGTAGAGTTGATCAAAAGAGAAGAGAAGTTCAATTCGAAATTGGAGATGAGGTTTTAGTTCACTTGAGAAAAGAGAGATTCCCAAGTGGAACGTACAATAATCTAAAGATGAAAAAGATTGGACCATGCAGGATTCTCAGAAAATTCGCAGCCAATGCTTATGAGATTGAGTTGCCAGAAAATGTTGGGATACCACTGATATTCAATGTTGCATACTTATATCCTTACAAGATAGATGTAGTAGGAGAATCAAATGATCAGAAAGAAATTTAGTGGGAAGAGAAATTACCCACAGCAGAGAAACCTCAGATGGAGAGAATTATTGAGTAGAGAGACTGAAAGAAAACTAGAAGAAAGACATATCCTGAGTATCTGGTGAAATGGAAAGATCACCCAATGGAAGATGCAAGTTGGGTCACAGAACCTGATATTTTGAAGCATGGAAAGATAGTGCAAGAGATCATGGACAGGAGTCCATAATTTTTTTTAACTAGGGGAGTATGATGTAGGAGCATCACCTTCAAGGTTGACAACGCACACATGAAGGCAATCAGAAGAGATTTCAGCAACGCCTGAAATTCAAATCGGGCATTAACTTAGAATTTAATTGGGTTGTTGAGATATTTTGTTGAGGAATTTGAATATTGTAACTTGTTTGAGAAGACACTAAGGACTGTAAGAAATCGTAAACATGGAGTGTTGACTCTGTCTGGTAGTAATTAGCAGTTATTATAATGGGACACAATAGGTAACAATTTTAAGTTTGAAATGATAGATTTCATAATAGGACGAGAGAGCTCACGGAGCCAATCCTTAGATATTCTAATTTTCAATTTGTAATAGAGATATATACAGAATAGAGTATGAAAGGATTGTAGTAGAACCAAAGTAGAATAGAGTAGAGGAACACCATGTGTATTTTTAGTTTTTATGAATGAATAGAACAGACGAAAGTTGTCCCAAACTGAACTGTGTTCATCTGAATGTGATTGCATGAATATTTCATTTTGTATGTGGTATTTGTTTCATTCTAGTTCCTGTATGAGAGTTCGAGAAGATGATTTTATGAACCTGTAACGAAAGTGGATCAGTTCCAATCGTTTCTCTTCCGAACCGTGTATGCAAGATGTGCATTCACAAATGCAAGCTGTGCATTGACTGAGTCTTAGAATGACTCAGAGAGAAGGGTTCAGAGAGAGAACAGAGGGAACTTGAGGATCCAAGTGAAAGGAATGCATAGAGGCTAGAAGCAGCCAAGTTTTGAAGGAATAACCTAAGAGAATGCCAGGCAGGCATAACGTATTTTCTTTTCAAGAAAATTCCTCGAATCTGAGTTATTTGAAATCTTCGAATGCAAGGTGTGCGTAAGAGGTCGAATCATCAAAGAGGATGAAGCTCAGGAAGGATAGTACTTTTGAGTACATATCTTTAGCAGGAATGAGTTGAAGGATGAGGTCTTCAACACTTAGAAAACCTTCTAAGTCTGAGAGAAGGAAAATCTCAACAGGAGGAGCATCGCAGATCGTCAGATCTAGTACAGAGGACTAATAGCCATCAGATTTGGACAAAGGCGTACGAGGTTTAACCTTTTGTATGAAATGTGGAATGAATTCATCAGAGTCCCGAAAGAGTCAAAACCTTCTTTCGTTATAAGACACGTGGCGAAGATCCAGAAACCATCGAGGTTTCGAAACTCAGGTGCATAAGGGTGGTGATAAATGAGGATTTGTGATCACCAAAATCCTGGAATCATTTCAATCGTTGGATCGGGAGCAATGCGTGGCAAATATTCAGAAGCCACCGGGGATTTGTTTACCAGGAGACGAGTGTGAAGACTCTCCCAAATTGTCGAAAGGATGAATGTCAGGATTTGATCATGACCGTTGATCATCCCGAAAATATCACGAACGTTGATCGTGATTAAGAGTTACAACTTTCCATCAGAGGGGATATGTGATTGTTGGTCGACGTTTTAGCAATGAAGAAACGAAGGAGAAGACCGAGCCAAAATTGCGAAAGTGGATTTCGTGAAAGGATCAAAACTGTCCACTTTCGAGGACGCGTGCCAGAGATCCAAAAGTCACTGGGATTTGGGAGGTGAAGACTCCACAAAATCCTGAAAAGGATATCGTCGGTATTTGATCTGGGCCGTTGATCATGTGGAATATCTAGACCATAGAACCGAGAGGTATCGAGTCTCCAGGTATCGGGGATTTGAAAGGGAAAGGAGGAGCACTGCATTGCGATTCCCCAAATCGCAAAAGATGAAGCACTCAGAGGAGTATCCCTAAGCCACAGGATAATCTCGTGTGGAGAAGGCTTAAAGGAGGAGCCGTTAGGCCATTTTCTAGTTTCAGCATTTCAAAATACAGGGATCCAGGGAGACCTCGCATGTAGGAGTCTCGAACTTCTGAAACACGAAAGGCGTGTAGTTTGGAGCCTTGGGTCATAGCCCGAGGTCATGAGAGAGAAAAGGAGTCAACGGAGAGGTATATGTTGGCTCAGAAAGGAGAAGGGTGATGAAAATGTGGCATGCACGCATGGCTTCTCAAAGTCAGCATTAGGGAAAAAGGGACCTATGGATCTATTCGAAGGGTTCCAGCAGGAACCAGAGAGCTATTTCGACTTAGTAGGAAGGAACGATCTAGTGACCGGGAGGTCGTGGAACCTACCGAAGGGTGAGGTAGGGGGTCTACATCAATATTTAGCAATGGTATTCTCATGAAGACATTCTTCTTCACTTTCCTTAAAACTTTCACTCTGTTTTGGTGATAAATTCTTCAACATAATATGATCATCTAAATTTGTCTCATGTATGATAGATAATTCAAAACTTTCATGACAAACATCTAATATTTCCTCTGGATAAGGTATGATTTGTAGATGAGGGTTTAAGGTTTCTTTTTCCAATTGCAGATCTACATCTCTAATCAATTTCATTGGAATGTTATAATTCTTAAGATCATTTTCATCACCTAAGTGATCTTTAATAACTAAATTTAAGTACTTATTAGAGAAAGATTTAGAAGAATATGGACATTCATCTTGACCCAACATCAAATTTTCTTCCACGATGGTCGAGGACTGAATATACAATGCTTCGGAGGAAAAACTAGTTTGATTGTCAGTAAGAACCTTTTCAATAGATTCTACCTCCCTTGCTTATTGAAAATTTTCGGATGGATTCCTCTCATCCTGTAAACAAAATTCTTCTCGCAATTGAGTGATAGGATTTGTAATTGATTCATCATTTTCAATTGAATATGACTGGATGAAAGGAATGAAAGCATCATAGAGGATATTTAGTACAAATGACATGTCATCAAGATTAAATTTACAGAGAATATGATGGATTCTTGTTGAAAAGTATTCTGGAGATGAATTTTCATTGATTAGTAAAGTCTGAAATTCTTCACATAATTGATAGTAATCATAGTTTTCAAAAGCATATAAAAATTCATCTACAAATTGAAACCAATCAATAATGTGATATGCGGGAAAAAACTCAAACCAATGTTTAATTCGACCCCTAAAAGTAAAACAAAACAATCTGCATAAAACCATTAAATCATAAATATCATGCTTGATGCATTTACACCAAAACTTGTTAATATGGTCTTTAGCAGATACATTCCCCCTACTATCAAAGGTGAGTTTGGACAAGCCATCAACTGTCTCATCGGGAATGTCAGGTAATGAGAAGTGGAAAGCATGTTCCAACAAAGTGATTTGGGGAGCCATGGGGAATTAAATACATTCAAAACAGATACTCATGCAAGGCCAACTTGTTAGTCTGGATTTCCTTCTAGTGCATTTCAAGATGACACCAAAGAAGAAAATTTTATAAATCTAGAATTATGATAGGCTGAGGGGTAAACAATTTAATCATTAAATTTACCTCTGCCCTCCTTCTAGCGCCATTGATTGATGAGCGTAAATAACACACCGTCAAATGGAAGGTTAGATCCAGACCGGGGTTGTCTAATTAACCCAAGACGTTTGGTATGATATAACCCGACGGGGTTAATGGCTTTGTTAGCCATCTAAACTCTTAAAAATAGTAAAAGAAATAAACTAATCTAAAGCTATGATTCTAGCAAATGATATATTACTTACTAATGTGTAGTAAAAAGAAACACAAATATACAAATGATTATAAACAATCTATATACAACTTACAAGGTTTACTTTATATATTGAAACAATGAATGTTCATAATAATGTTTCAAAATAAGATAAAGTAATAACATAAATCTTTTTTTTTTTTTTTAATGTTTAAATATTTTAAACTAATAAATACTAAGAAAATATAATTGAAACAATGACACATAAATAATCAAAGATAATTAATGCAATCATCGTGTCATTCATATCTAAACAAATCTGAATAAAAAAAGGCAATGCACCTACTAACCTCTCACTGATCAACAATACTAAGATAAATTAATCTCTCTGTATTTGTATGAGCTCCTCTTAACCTGTGTCAAGTGTAAACCTATGACAAAAGAAAGCATAATACTTCCTTAATAAATTCAAGGAAGTGTTTCATATTCCGAAGCGAGTTTATAACGACAGAAAGGCAAGTAATAATTATATATCTTGTGACCTTGAAATGTCCAATAACTTAAAATGAAAGAAATTCCAATTCTCAGGAATGATGTTACCATCTATATAGCATCATATGTAAACTCAAAATACTTGAATAGATGATCAATCACAAATATGAACTAAACCAAATGATAATGAACAACATAAATAAAAACATGATATAAAATATTATGTGCAGAACTGACTAAAGCTAATTCGACACAGATAACATTTCACATCAAAAAATTACATGAGAAGATAATGAAAAAACACTGCAAGGTCTACACAGGACAAAAACCAAAGAGTAAACTTCTTTCTCATATAGTTTCAATCAAATATATTCATCATATGGTCCACGAAGAACTTTTGGGATAATAGACTCTCAAAGATTGAAAAAATTAATATACAAGTGATAACAATTAACCATGTATTTATAAAACAGACTAAAACTAATTTAAATCAATGCATAATCAATTATTCAAAGAATATGAAGATATTATAATGAAAATAAAACCATTTACTCACAGGAAAAAGGTCATTAAGCAACCTGAAATTCCATATTTTTCTTTGAAAATACTTGTACATTCTCCTAAAGCTTCCAACAATCGGTTACTCCATTTGAAAAGAAGAAAAGTTTACAAAATAAATAATATACAAAAGAGAGGATAAAAATCCTTCTCTCAATTTCTTGGATCCCCATGGCCCTGAACTTTCTCATATATTTATACAATGAATGAACGGTCTAGGTGTCACTAATAATTTCCGCCACCTAAACTTTCTCATATATTTATACATTTGTTTGGGAAAATGTCTATGTGAAATCTAAATGGGGCCATTTGGGGGATGGGTTTTCAACCGTTTCTTCAAATGGCTCACGGTTGGGCTGCAATCAATCCTGCAAAATCGTGTTTATGTTCTTGACGCATTTCCAAATTTTATCTGTTGTTGCTCATAAATTTATTTGCAACAATTCAATATTATTTTTGGATCAATTATCTTGAACGTATTTAGATAATAAAATCAATCCATGATGAGATCCATACCAAATAACTGATAATAGAAACCTGTGAAACAATAAGAAACCTAAATTAATAACTAAAAATTGTGAATAAAACAAAATCTATAACAATAAAATAAAAAATGAATTTAAACTAACTATAAGTTCTAAACAAACATTGTTTATAATTCCTTTCAAATATGATTTTAAAATTCTGGAAGCTTCAAATTAATGGAGAAGAGAAAAATATTAATTTTGGTTTTTTACAAAATCAAACAAATGATAGATAATTCATTTTTTTAGTATTATTTTTATTTTGAAATGAGATGCAAAATGAAAAAAGAACTCAATTAATTAATATCACCAAATGATTTTATGAAAATGAGAAACCAACCAAGATATTATTTGATGAATTATTGAACCCATTATTCAAAATAGTCAAACTTTCTAATGAGCAAAAGAAAGAACACATAATCATAATTTAAACGAATGTAAACAGTTGATAAAAATTAATTTTTTTGTTTAAATTAAGATTTCTATGCTCATTTATAAACTTTGTCATATACTCTTATAATGAATGTCTCATACTATAGTGAATGTCTTAATTTTGTCTCAAAGCAAGTCAAGGTATGAAACTATTTGAAAAGGTTGATTCTATAGCTCAATATAATTATCAAGATTCTAATGGGGGCCCTTTAAATTTTTTAAAAATTTAGGGGGAGTTGTTGGGGCCCAACAGGTCAGTAATATTATTTATTTTATTGTTTTATTTATTTTGTATTTTTAATTTTTTATTATTATTTTAATGTTCTATGTTATATGAAGATCTCTTTGATACTCGATTTTAAAACGCTTCTCAATACAATTAATTGTTTAAAATTAATTCTTTAATTATAAATGATAATTAAATTAAATTATTATTTAAAACTGATATATAAAAATAATTAATAAAATAAGAAAGAGATAACTTAAGAATTAAGTGCATATTTTATGGTGGAAAAATATCAAAGATAATGCTAAGTACAGAAAAACTAGATGAACAAAAAAGTAAAGAGACGAAATCTGTAATTTGTATTGAAGTTTAGAGTGCAACAATCAAGCGGATATGGAAAGAGAGTGTGAGATATCACCTTTGGCACATTCGAAAGATATTTTCTTACATCGAATTATATCATCATTTGATTGACATTTGCATTGAAATTTGGGTGGATATGGAATCGTCTATTTTCGGTATCTCCAATCATGCCCAAAAATTGTAATGGCTTTGTGTGGCGGGCTTTAGAAAAAATGGAATAGAATATCTAAATGACGCCTATCAAAATGTAAATTGGATACATTTCTATCTACACCTTATATTCGGATGATTTTTAAATAAGGATGAGTAAGACTGATTCTTGCTTTTGTCATTTTTATTGATAGTGCTATAAAGTGTAGATTCATTTTAATTTTAGATGTTGAGAGAAATCACATGAGTTAAGGTGTAATTTAAAAAAGAAAAAAATTATTGGAAATTTTTTTTTTTTTAATTTAGAAAATGGTATATATTTTGAGTTTAGCATGTCAGTTACATAAATTAAATGTGGATGGGTAGTATAATAATTATTTCTCGCAATTATTCTAATTAAAGTTAATTAACTCCACCTATTAACTTGATATTAAGTATTGAAGGAATTACACATCTCTCTCATTAAGAAGAAGAGAGCACTCATTGACTAAATATTTTTTTTTGTTACTTTAAATTAATTTTTCTTTCAATATAAATAAAGTTGATATAAAATTATTTTATTTATGTTCGATATTGAAACAATTCATATATAATGTTTTTGTTACTAATACTTTTCAAATACCACA
>JASDQU010681278.1:82786-95878 GCA_032191745.1 Picea mariana
ACCTACTTAGTTGTCTCCACCACTCCAAGCATAGCTCTCAGTTTTGAAAATTTATTTTCAGTGAAGGACTTGGTGAAGATGTCTACAAACCCAGAGTGTGACTTTGGATCTAAACCAAGTGAAATATAGAAATGTATGGGCAGTAAAGGTTCTGTGGCAGCCATGGCTTCAGGAGCCCCAAAAAACTGTGATCTAGTCCTTCTTGTATCCACAGGATCACTGACTAGTTCACCCGCATCTTGCAGAGTTTTCTATTCCCAAGTTGGAAATTGAATTGGAGAATCCATGAAATGCTCCTAATCCTATGTATCATACCTGAAAGGCTGATCTGATGGATTTTCTAAAGTGCTCGAATAATTTTTTGATTCCTCCTCATCAGTGACAACAAGCGGTTCCTCGGCAGAGTCTTATGAAAAATCATGCAGTGATTCTTCTTCAAACTTCACACTTTGAGATAGAATGAACTTTTCAGTATGAGAGTCCAACAATCTATATCCTTTGACACCTTCAGGATATCCAACAAATATTCATTCAACAGTTTGAGGATCCAAATCCTTCCTCTTATCTCTCGGAATGTGAGCCCATGCTCGTGAACCAAAAATACGAAAGTGCGATACTTTCGGTTTCTTACCGATCCAACATTCAAAAGGAGTGGTGACTTTGAGTGATTTGTGAGGAACTCGGTTCTGAATGTATGCTGAAAAATTAATATCTTCAGCCCATAGCTTGGGAGCTAATGATTTCGACTGTAGCATACAATTTTCCATCTCTTTTAAGGACCAGGTTTTCCTCTCCGCAACACCGTTCTGTTGTGGTGTATATGACACTGGTGTTGTAGTTGTATATTGATTGAATGCTGTGGGAATGGGCCCGTAATGTCACTATGAATCATCCCAAGTGGTGAAGAAGCTCTCTGTGCCTTCCCTTTTTCAAACTTTTGCTCTGGATGCTTGCCAAGAATGCATCCTTGACATACACCGCTTGTGAATTTAATAGCTGACAATCCTTCTACTATGTTTTCCTTTATGAGTTGATGCAAGTACTTATAGTTTATATGGCCAAATATTTCATGCCATAACTTTCTGATATCATTAGATTCTGACAGAAATACAGTCCTAATAGATTTAGGAACAAAGTGGGAGAAGAAATACAAACGAGAACCATGATCTGTAATTCCATGTGCAAGCTATAAGCCTGTGAAAATGTCGGTAATCACTGCAGAGTCCGGAGTGAACTCCACCTTCCTTCCAGAGCTTGAATGAGTGATCTGATATATCGAGAGAATATTTACGGACAGCGAGGGAACATGAAGCACATTTGTGAAGCAGCCCCCTTCAATATCAACAATTCCTTCTCCGCACACCTTTGTGGGTGTGGCATCTCCAAAGTAAAATGGATATCTGGTGCTTTCTTCGATGGAGGAAAATTCATCTTTTGATGCAGCCATATAGTTCAATGCACCTGAATCAAGGATCCAAGCTGATAGAGTGGATGTGACAGACATTAAAGCATGACCATCTTGTGCTCTCCCTCCCGTTCTGTAATCATCTTTCTTCTTTGCATTTTCGGGCACCGTGAGATTGTGATGCTGTAATTGCTTAGCCATCTCATCGATAGTCTTCCTCATGCAATTTTTTTCGGGATGAAAACCTTTGGAACAATAGCTACAAAGTGTTATTTCCTTCTTCTTATTCTTACCCTTAGGCTCAGAAGAGTTATCTGAAGATTGTGCCAATCTCTCCTTCTTCAATTCAGGAAATTTACCCATTCCTTTTTCCTTTTCTTTTCCACTGCTCTTTGGAGCATCAGTAGCCGCAAGTGCTTGGTTCTTGGAATGCTTGATGGAACCCATTTGGAATAAATTATCTTTCTTTTGAGTGAATGCTGCAATGAAATCATTCAATGGAGGCATTTTCCATTTTTCCTAAGTCAATTTAGATACTTGAAAAGATGACACAATTTAGATACTTGAAAAGATGACACAAATACGGAATATTCAGGGCCTAGTTTCGAGAGAATTGAAAGGATGAGTTGTTCTTCCCCTTTCTTGAATCCACATGCATTAAGTTCAATGAGGATGGATTTGAACTTAGTGAAGAATTTTTTCAGGTTGTTGAAATGAACTGGACTTAGGGATATGAGTTCATTCTCCAATTGATGCACTCTCATTGCATCTTGCTTGATGAATAGTACCTCCAATGTGGTCCAGACCACATAAGGAGTAGTGGCTCCACTGACATGAAAGAGGAGATCTCTGTAAATTGATAGGCATATCATCCCAATTGCTTAATCTAATTTATTGAAATAATTTAACTTCTCCGTTGTAGCAGTCGGTTCTTTCCCCATTCCCATTGTTACCTGGTAAATCCCTTTGCTTCGTAGGAGTAGAGAGATCTTTGTCTTCCATTTGAAGTAATTGAAAGGATTTAGAATGAGTTTTGTGGGCTGAGAGAGATGATCCATTGCTAATTTCTATGCCTTTTGATGATCTATACCTGCAAATAAAACTGTGTACAATCCACTAGATTCAATCTAGCTCTGATACCATGTAGAATTCCTGCGGAAACCCCAATAGATCTAGAATTCTAGTTAAATTGACTACAAACAATTTGCTGATATTCAAGAGATGAGAGAATTTTTTCGCTCCATAAACCAGAGAATTATATTAATCAAAATGAATATACATGAGCAACCATCCTCAAAAAACAAGAGAGGAGGTGAATATATAGAATTTCCAACATAGAAATTCTAGTAAAAAAAAGTTAGAAATAGCTAAAATAGGTGTCATAAGCTAAGGGAGACCACATAGTTCGACCTAGACCACTAAAGGTACATGTCACACACTCATTAATGTCCACAATAGTTAAGTGATGTGCATTATCTCACTTAAGCTCACCTAACTGACAAGAGAAGCAGTTCCAACTCACTTAACTGACCCGAAATAGTAGTTACTAATAATAGTAACGGCAAAAATCATTAATTAAGGAATAAATATCTCACTCAAAGAGGAGGTGCACATTCCCTAATAATAGATGAGTTTTTGCATGGGGGAGTTGGAATAAATCATGAATAAATCAAGAAAATCAAGAATAAATCGAGAAAATCAAGAAAAATAAAAAAAATCAAGAACCAGGAGTTGAGTCTTGATCTAAAATTAGTAGTTTTCCCTAAAATATAGGGATGAGGCGCCCTTCTTCTCTATGTGGCCAAATTAGGTGAAATAAAGTGTAAATGAATGTATTAGCCAAGATCTAGGAGTCTAGGCTAGGTATAAATTAATGTAAGTTAGGGATATGCTCCAACAAAGCAGGGGTGATAATGGACATCCTTTCTGAACTCCCCTGCCGCTTTTGAAGAATTCTGTAGCCTCCCCATTAAGTAATATTGAAAAAGAAGAAGATTTTACACATGACATGATCCAATTTTTCATCTGGATCCCCAATCTAATTTTTAGAAGGATCAATCTTAAATGATCCCAATCAATATAGTCGTAAGATTTCCTTAAATCTAACTTTAATACAAGGGCTTTCAATTTTTATTTTTTTTATGCTATGAAGACTCTAATGAGTTGAGCCTATGGAATCTTATATATGCTTTCCTTTTAAAAATCCCAACTGTTCATTTGATATTGACCTAGAGAGAAAAGGTTTTATCTGACTGGCGATAATTTTTGATATCACCTTATAACACAGATTTCACAATGATATTGGTCAAAAATCATCAAAAGTTGTTGGATTGTTTTCCTTTGGCATCAAGGTCAAGAATGTCTAATTTAGGCCTCCCACAATAGAACCTAATCTTCTTGATTCCTCCACCATAGCAAGGAGCTCCTCCCCGACTAGATCAAAGAAGAAAATAAAAAAATTGATTGTACATCTATCCGGTCCTGAGATCTTTTCCTTCTTAAAATGAAAGAGAACGAATTTCAACTCCAACAAAGTAATCAGAATGAACAATGAGATAGATTCCTCATCATTTATATTTTGAGGAAAGTATTCAATTAACTTGCATTATTCAATTATATTTGGAATGGGCAGAGCCTTGTAAAATTCCTTGAAATAATGGATTGTTTCTTCCTTTAAGGCACCCTATTCAGTTACAATGTCACCATTCCCAACTTTGATTTTCCAAATATGTTTCCTGACTCTATTGTGGCTAGATAAATTATGAAATTACTTTGTATTATTATCCCCATTAGTCATCCATAGATCCCTGCTACGTAATCGCCATTGTTCTTCCTCTCTTCTTAATATCCCATTTCTTTCCAATTCCAATTGCGGGAGAGATAATTCAACTACTTGATTTGTTGGATCTCCTACCACAAATTTTATGAGATCCTTTATATATGATTCAAATGATAACAACTTAGCTTTGTTTCTAGTCAGATTCTCTTTATACCAAATTTTTGTTTGTTTTTCCAACTCTTGTAATTTCCATATGATACTATTTTGTTTTTCCCCCTTCGGAAAAGAAAAGGTTTTTCCAAATCCTAAAAACTAGATCCAAAAATTCCTTATCATTGAGCTACTGAGCATTGACTTTGTAAGGATAGATATTATAAGCAGGTGGTAATTCCATATGTAATAATACTAAAGCATGATCTGAGATAAATGGAAACTCTAACCAAGAACTGTAAAGGCCAACATCTGTTAAACATTCTTCGGAAACCAAAATCTTGTCTGATCTCCTTCCAATCACTCCCTGACCAATGCGACCATTTCTCCAGGTAGGAGCCAATTTAGCTGGCTTGATGTCAATTAAATTTTTGGAGGAAAAGAGCTCTCTGTAGTAATAATCTGTATTTCCAATCCCAAGGGAACCTCCCCAAGCCTCGTCTGAAGAAATAATGATATTAAAATCCCCCGCAATGATCAAGCTTTTAATAGATAAAATACCATTGTCTTCCACTGATTTCCAGAATGGTTTTCGGTGTGATCACGGTCCATAAATATTTAGCAAAGATAAATCCTGGTTATTTAATAAACTCCTACCTGTTAACAAAATACCGCCAACATTGAGAAAAGGTACCAAATCATATAAATTTGGATCCCATGCAACTAACAATCCCCCCAAATTGTGCACATAGTTAACAGAACTTGTAACCCAAGAGGCACAAAAAAGATACAAGAAATCCCTTACTTTCTGAACATTTACCAAAGTTTATTGTAGAAATATGATATCAAGACGGGTTTGATCCAAGAGACGGTGGACTGAGGCTACTTTGAGGGTACTTCCTATCCCTCTTACATTTAGGGATAGTAATAACATCACTTTTCCCTCGCCAGGGATTTCATTGCTCTAAGTGGCCCACTGTCAGTGGTTGAAGGAACATAATCAACAATCTGTAAAGTTTTTTGTTCCAAATTTTTACTACTACTTCATTTTTTAATGAGAGAGAGTTCTATACCTAGGCCCCTAGACCAGGGGAAATATTTCCCATCCCTCATTGATTGTGTCTTTGAATTAGTTACCTTCGATAGTGTTATAGGAGCATGGATCACCTTCCCCAGATAGGTAGGAAATTTTATAGCTGCATTGTTATCCCTAATGAAGGGAATCAAGGAATCAAGAACTTTATTGAGAGAGGACTCATCCTCATAGGGTTCTTTGTATCAAGGCTCCAATAATGTGTGATTCAAATCAAGCGGGGAAGGAGAAAGTATCGAAACTGGTTCCCGGGAGATAAATACCTGAGGTAAAGTAATCTGAGAGATCCTTGCAGGAATGTTGGATGGTATAGTAGTGTTTACAGTAGAAGGGTGATCAGTGGCCAGTTGGGAGGGCTTACACACCTCAGGTAAGAGAGATGATGACACCCTAGAAGGGGAATTTAATCCTAAACCCCCTTCAGAAATCCCCTTTGTAAAAGAAGTAGAACTAATTAACCAGCCTGAATTTTCTAAGGCATCCCTTTCCCAAAGTGTTAGAGATGAGAAAAGTGTAGGACATAATAACTTCAACTTACCAGTAAGAGAAGTCGTAGATTCCGAATGAAGACCTGGCTCAGATGCATAGTGAATTGGTGCATTGCCAAATGAGTCCACTTCATTCATATAATATGGGGGATCTTCCTGAAGGAGGGTATCTTGAAACTTATTATCTATCACCTTGCCACTGCAATCACGCCGAAGGTGGCCGATACAACGACACCAGTTGCACCTGAAAGGAATACCCTGGTACTCTAAAAATTGTTTTATATGGCATTCTCGCCATTCGATATCCAAAAACTTTAGGAGCCCTTCATGAATATCAACTTTGACTAATATCCTCCCCACTTTTCTAGCTGAGTTAACCAAAGTCAAATCATCCAGGGTGATAAACCACCCCAATGAATCACCTATTTTCTTCAAAGCCCCCTCATTCCAGAGGTGTATAGGGAGACCCAAAAAGAGGACCCACAAATGTCTAAGGTGAAAATGATCTGTCTATGGGACAGATTCCACACTCCACCATTTCAACATAAGATTGTTGTCACCCAGAACCCATAAATTGTTCAACAGTAGAGAGGCATCCTCTAGGGTTTTTCAAATGAAACCCATCCAACCCTTTGTGAGGTAGAGAATATTAGGAGAATATCTAAGAATAGGCACCCAGGTTTGAACAATCGAGTCAGAGACTAGACTATTTTCCAAATACGAATATGATAGTATCCCTACCAAACCACACAGTGACAATCTACAATTCTCTTCAACACCCACATCCGCCCCTAGAACCATCCTATGAACTCACTTGCTTTCCTTCCACACTCAATTCTGAACCTCAGTCGAATGTGAGTTTTTGAGTGAATGCCTATGTCTACCAGTCGAAACATCCCTCTTAACACCTAGATTTTGATGAAAATCAGTCTCTGGTCCTCGCAGAGGAAGAAAAATGTTTGTAGCTACAGGGGAACCAACACAATGGGTTTGTGATGTAGGAGCATCACAATCACATCAAAAGGAAGAGGACGTGAAATTGGAATCGACACCTCAACACATCGAAGGAGTTGAACCGATAATTAACTAGCTTGGAAGCGGTGCGAAGATTTTTTGGAATTCTCGTTAATTAATTTTGGTTGTGTAAAATTGGGCCACCGTTTGAAATGACGGAACCATTGTAAATCATTTACAGGATTGTAAATGTATTACAAGTGTGGGATATTAGCCCTGATTAGTCATTAGGTTGCATTAATTGAGTAGGTAACCGCTTGAATAGAATGTAATAGTATTTATATAGGAGGAAGAAGAGAGAAAAAGCTTTGGGTCCATAGACAAGCTTGTCTTGTAATAGTTGTAAAGGATAAACGACTGTAATTATTTTTTCTTCTGAAATGAATAGAACAGAGGAAATTGACCCAAATACACAATGTTGATATTGTTATGATTTGACTATTTTGTTATGTGTTTGTGAATGGATGATGTTCATAGTGAATGAATGAATAATTGAATGAGTTAAATTGTTTCTCTTCTGTCAGATTATGCAAGGAGTGCATGCAGAGTGCAAGGAGTGTGTGTGAAGAAGTATTTTTCGACTTAAAGCTCAGAAGAGATAGCAGGGAAATTCCGTATGCAGAGTGTGCATATTGAGCACAAGGAGTGCGTATAGAAAAAAAAATTGTGTTAAAGTTTGAAAACTGAGGAGGTTGAGCGCAGAGTATGCCAGGAGGGCATCATAAAGTCTTTTGAAAAAGACACAGAGTGTAAATGTGCGCTAAGGGGAAAGATTTAAATTTCATTTGCCATAAGTTCAGGAGTAGTGGTTTTAAGTGTCGAGAGGAAACACTTATAAAATTTTCTAATTTTTAAATATTTGAAGCATTTAGAGGTGGAGCGCAGAAAATTGAAGTTCAAAGAAAGAACAAGTACAGAGGATTGAGCGGGATAAATCCTTCATAAATGAATTTTGAAGATTGGACAAGATCGAGGGTCAAGACCCATTCAGAAAGAGCTGAAATATTACATGTCCTTAGATCTCAGAGAAGTAGCGCACTAGTTAGTTGCAAGGAATCATCGAAATTTCACGAAACCAAAATATTTGGAAGAAGCAGAGTGAAATCCACAAAATCATGAAATGCGAAATCCTGAAATCATCAAGACTGTACATTGAAAGAGGACACATGGCAACAAATCAACATTTCTCTTATTCGTAAATCGAGAAATTGGAGGTACGAGTAGTGATGATTCACAAAACATGAAATCATGACATAATCATAGTAGTTGACTGGAGAACCAGTGTGGACCGTTGATCTGATCCGAATATTTTTCAATTTAGGGTATCAGAGGACTAGGAGAATGGAGTTGAATCGCATCGAAAGTTCTTGATACGCGAAATCCCAATGCACTCGGAATGATTGGCCCTAGGTCATAGTAAAGGGTCATATGGATGAAGGATAAGGGAGAAGCTAGCATGCGCTAGACCCTTTTTGGAATTTTGGGACTCAGAAGTTCGAAGGATGAAGAATTGGTTGACTCATATAGTCGATACATGAAATCGTGACGTGCATTTTCGAATAAGTGTGTGGTAACAAGGCATGGTCACATGGAAAAAGGCTTGCACTTAGCGCTTGTTCACACGGGAGGAAGTTTTATAGAGACCTATTGATTGTTTTCTTAGAGGTTCCAGTAGGGAATCAAAGATTGTTTCAATTCAGTCTTGAGAAGATCCTAGACTGGGAGTTCACGTAACCCTTGGAGGGTAGGGGGTCTGTGCCAAGTGGTATGAGAGACTGAAAAATATTTGAATTTGAACTCAGTGTGTTAGGAACAGTTGAAGGGATGTCGTCAAGGATACGCACAGGAAAACCTATGGAAAACCATGATGTAGGAAGAGAAGTGAGAGAACTTTGCACAATATTTGAAGTGATGGAAGCAATGCAAAGGAGAACACCTGTCACTGAAGATGTCAATGATGTAGAAAGAGAAGAAATAGATGTTGATGAAGCTACAGTGGAAGATGAGGGTGAAGAATGCTTATTGAAAGATGTTGTGAATTTGGGAGCTAGAGAAAAGATGGACGTTCCCATGTATGAAGGTAATTTGGATGCCGAAGAACTATTGGACTGGAAAAGGTCCATGGATAAGTATTTCAACTATGAAAAGGTCGATAAAGGAAAGAAGGTGAGACATGTTGTTACTAGATTAAAGGGACATGGAACACTGTGGTGGGATGAACTGCAAGTGGAAAGGAGGAGAAAAGGAAAATAGAAGATAAATAATTGGGGCAGGATGGTAGCCAAACTAAAGGCTAAATTCATACCTAAAGATTACTGGATAGATATATTCAAAAAATTGCAGAACCTGAGGCATAGGGGTATGTAAGTGAAAGAGTATACAGAAGAATTTTATAGGCTGAATATTAGGAGTGGACAAAAAGAGAAGGATGATGAAAAAGTTGCTAGGTATATAAATGGTTTGTTGTATCAAATTCAGGATGAAATTAGTATGATGACTGTGAGGACAGTGGAATATGCTTATCAGATTGCACCGAAGGAAGAAGAAACGTTAGCTAGAAGCTAGAGCCAGTGGAATAGAAGAGGAGGCTTAAATAGAGGTAAGGGAGTTTTTTATGATAAGGCACCGAAATCTAAGGATGAGAATGAAAAATAATATGGTCGTTTTCAAAGAGGAGGAATTTCCCAAAGAATACTGTTTGGTGGGAGAAATTATTTACCTCGAGGAAGAGGAAGAAGGAGGAGGAGAAGAACACATTTCTTAAGCCCAAAAGAATGTGGAAGCAGAGGCAGCAAAAGGAGGACAAAATATTATGATGAGGAAAATTATTCTAAAGCTAGAGAAAGAAGTAGAAGACCCAGTTTAGCGAATGAGGTTGTTCAGGATTGCTTGTAAAATAAAGGACAAAGTTTTCAAGATAATTATAGACAGTGGGAGCACTAATAATTTAGTATCAACAAAGATGGTGGGGAAGTTGACGCTAGAAACAACTACACATCCAAGTCCATGCAAATTATCATGGTTGCAGAAAGGACATCAAGTAATGGTAAGTCAACAATGCAAAGTTGAATTTAAAATAGGAGGCTATAAAGATGAGATTCTGTGTGATGTAATTCCCATGGATGTTTGTCATATTTTATTGGGGATACCATGGAAGTTTGATAGGAATGTTATCCATGATGGGAGAAAAAATAGCTATACTCTGGAAAAGAATGGTAGAACCCACATGTTACTGCCAATAGAAGAGAAGAAAGAAAAGGAAGAAGCCAACACACGAATACTTCTCATGAGTGGGAAGGAACTCTTGAAGGAGGTCAAGAAAGATCAAGAAATGCAATTTATTGTAGTAAGGAAGCCAAGAGTTATCCTTACCTATACGTTTGTGGATGATTTCTTTAAGAATTATAGGGGAATTGTGTTGACATAGTAGTGGATGAGTTGCCTCACTCATTACCACCTATTAGGAGTATTAGCCACCATATTGATTCAATTATAGGAGTTAGTTTTTCAAGCAAGGAAGCGTATCGATTGACACCTCGAGAGAATGAAGAATTTGAGAAGCAAGTTCAGGAGTTGTTTGATAAAGGTTTAGTCAGGGAAAGTCTAAGCCCATGTCTAGTGCCAACTATATTGAGTCCAAAGAAGGATGGGGGATGGAGAATGAGTACATATTCTAGAGCCATCAACAAGATTACCATTAAGTACATATTTCCTTTACTTAGGATGGATGATTTGATGGACTGTTTGAGTGGAGCAAGTTATTTTTCAAAAATAGACTTGAATAGTGGATATCATCATATAATAATGAGAGAGGGAGATGAGTGGAAGACAACATTCAAGACAAATGAAGGTTTGTTTGAATGGCTAGTCATGCCATTTGGATTGACAAATGCTCCAAGTACATTTATGAGGTTGATGAATGAAGTACTGAAGGAATTCATAGGTAAATTTGTCATTGTATATCTGGATGATATATTAGTTTTCAACAAAATAGAGGAAGAACATTTAAAGCACTTGACATTAGTGATGAGGAAATTGCAGCAAGAAAAGTTGTTAATAAACTTGAAGAAAAGTTCTTTTATGAAGACATAGCTCATATATTTGGGTTTTGTGATCTCTTCAAATGAATCAAATATGGATCCATAAAAGGTTAGAGAAATCAAAGAATGGTCGTCGTCTAGGAGCATATTTGAGTTGAGAAGTTTCCATGGTTTAGCAAGTTTTTATAGAAATTTTATCAGAAATGTTAATGGTATATGTGCACCCATGATGGACATTGTGAAGAAGAAACATAAGTATTTTAATTGGACAGAGGAGGCTGAGAAAATCTTCAGAGAGTTGAAAAAGAAGATAACAGAACAACCAGTTCTGGTTTTACCATATTTTGGAAAGGCATTTTAGGTGAGGTGTGATGCAAGTGGGATAGCCATTGGAGTAGTTTTGAGTCAAGATAATAGGCTAGTTTCTTATTTCAGCAAGAAGTTGAATGATGTTAAGGAGAAATATTCTACATATGACAAAGAATTTTATGCAGTGATTCAAGATTTGAAAAAATGGAGACATTATTTAATTCCAAGGGAGTTTGTCTTGTATAGTGATAAACAAGATTTGCAATTTATTACTAGGAAAGAGAAGTTGAATCAGAGACATGCCAAGTGGGTAGAATTCATGCATAATTTTACTTTTGTTATTAAACATATTTATGGAAGTGCTAACAAAGGTGTAGATTCTTTGAGCAGGAGAAGTTTGGTTATACTGGAATTTCAAGTGAAGACCTTAGGGTTTGAGCACCTTAAGGAAATGTATCATGAAGATTTAGATTTTAAGGAGGCTTATGAAGCATATGAAAATCCTTTGTTGAGGGATAACAACTCATGGTTAGAATATTTGATCCAATATGGATTTTTGTTTAAAGGAAGCTAATTATGCATACCAAGATGTTCAATGAGAGATAATTTGTTGAAGGAAAAACATAGTGGAGGTTTAGCCAGACATTTTGGGCATGATAAAAAAAATTCACAGTTGAATATTTTGTATTATTGGCCAGGTATGAGGGAAGATGTGAAGAAATTTGTAGACCGATGTAAGATTTGTCAACATGTAAAAGGGAAGAGACAAAACAATGGTTTGTATCAGCCATTGCCTATTTCGGAAATACCTTGGGATGTAATTACTATGGATTTTGTATTGGGATTACCTAGAACCCAGAAGGGATGTGATTCCATATTTTTTGTGGTCGCTAGATTTTCCAAGATCACACATTTCATACCATGCCAGAAGACAAATGACGCTACACACATAAGCAATTTGTTTTTTCGAGAAGTTGTGAGATTACATGGATTGCCGAGAAGCATAGTTTCAGACAGGGATACTAAGTTTGTGGGAAAATTTTGGAGGACTCTATGGAAGAGGCTGGGAACTAGTTTATCTTTTAGTTCATCATATCATCCTTAGATAGATAGACAGACTGAAGTGGTGAATACGAGTCTAGGAAATGTGTTAAGGAGTTTATTCACTAAACAAGGTCGTCAGTCGGATCAGATTCTGGCACAAGCATAATTTGCATTTAATAATTTAGTTAATAGAAGCAATGTAAAAAGTCCATTCAAGATAGTATATGGAAGACAATCGAGAGGGGTTGCAGAAGTAAGAGAATTGGAACAAGATGAATTTAGGAGCGCTGGAGCAGAATATTTTTCTACAGAAATGCAAAGACTTCATGATCAAGTTAAGAGGTAGATACATGATAGTAATCAAAAGTATAAGGACAAAGTTGATCAGAAAAAAAAGGGAAGTTCAATTTGAAGTGGGAGATGAAGTTTTATCTCATTCGAGGAAGGAAAGGTTTCCTAGAAGAAAATATAATAAGTTGAAGATGACAAAGATAGGACCATGAAAGATCCTTAGAAAATTTGCAGCAAATGCTTATGAGATTGAGTTGCCAGATAATATTGGGATATCATTGATATTCAACATTGTAGATTTGTATCCTTATAAAAGAGATTATACAGGAGAATTGGATGATCAAGAAGAAATATAGTGGGAGGAACAGATGCACATAGTAGAAAAACCTCAGATGGAGAAAATTTTAGAACAAAGAGTTGGAAGGAAAACTAAAAGAAAAATGTATCCTGAATATTTGGTAAAGTGGAAAGATCACCCA
>JASDQU010681279.1:10053-20814 GCA_032191745.1 Picea mariana
ATTTATATACAAGTTTATATAAATATTGTAATATTTATCATAGAAGTAACACTATACATAATCATATTATTAAAGAACATTTTGACTCAAAACCTTCGGTGTTAAAAAATTAATTACAAATTCTATAGAATGTGTGAGTAAAGAAATTTGAGAGATGTTTTAAAATGGTAAAATATTAAATGAATTGTAACATTTACAATGTTCAATGTGTTTCTCTTTCTACACTGTATCACAATGTTCAATGTGGTTAGGTAAAAAATTTTATTAAAATTATTATTAATATTTATATAGATATGTTTAGAAAAAAATATGTTGTATGGAATTAAGGTTAGATGCTATTAAAAAGTTTATAATTCTATTAAAAATAGTTTTTATCATGATTACAAAGAATATTGACTTTTTTCAAATACTAATACTATTTAGATGTAAGGAAATAAGTTAAGACTCAATACCTAAAGGATTTAGCAAGACTAAAAGTTTACTCCTTACTTAACACTATTTAATCATTTTTCCATATAACCCAATTTTTTAAAAACAATAATTAAATAATAGTAAATTCTAACTATTCTCACTTTCTATTAACAATTAAATTATGATAAAGTGTTAAAACCAAACAAAAAGATTTCAAAGACGTTTTTAAAGTGGTAAATTATTCAATGTTGCACAGATTCAATGATAATATTGCCCATGAAATTCTCTCAATATAGTCACTTTCTACCAGCACGACTTTTACTTATAATAAAATGAGTCGTTACTTTTTCATAAAATATTTAAAATGCTTTGAAGTCCCTCTCACACCTTGGACATCGCTGGTTATATTTCCAGTTCAAATCACCCTAGGATTCCACATCCATCCTGAAAGCGACTTTGGACGCTGGATGACAGTACCCTCATGCTAAAGCGTTGGCGAGTGAGCTTCGATCCAACACAGGACTGCTTTCGACTTCCGCATCTATGGGTTCTCCTCCTTGGACTACCACTTCACCTCTGGAATGAGAAAGCACTCATGGCCATTAGAAACTCTTTGGGCCGCTACATCAGCATGTATTCAAAGACACTAATTGGCCAAGACAAAAAAATGGCGAGGATTCTTGTTGAACTAGATGTTCATGAAGGACTCCTTGAAAATGTGCATATAGACTGGAGAGGACATCTCACTCGCCAAAAACTTGACTAACTTGGTGCTCCTTTCAGATGTACGCTCTGTAGACCGACAAACCACTTGAGAAAAACTTGCAGAGGCATCCTTGAAGATGAACTATTGGAGGTAACCATGATTGAGATTTCTTCTAACATCGAAATTCTGGTTCTGGGCCCTCAGATACATATTCCAGACTATCCAGAAGATTCTGCTCTACCTGGACAAGACTCCTTAACTGGTAAGCTCAAATCTATCTGTCCGACATTATATTTCTTATTCTCCTCTTAGGAAAATAACCTCTTAGATAACTCACCTCCTACATCCTCGTGACCGATCCCTCTCCCTTAGGGGGACTCCTCTAGAGAGATCTCTGATTTCCCCTCTATTCACCAACCCCCTAGCCTGACTCGCCACCAATCCACCCTTAAACAATCCACACTACCTTTCAACTCTATTTTTTCTCCCCCTACCATTACCTTTGGAACTTCTGTAGATCTTATCCCCTCCCCTTTTCTCTCTCCAGTTAAACCTTCCACTTTGACCTCTCCTTTTCTTTCCCACAGGCTGGCCGAAGCTCAGAATCCTACTAGGACTTCTCCAACCATACCCCACCGTCCTACTCGTCCACGTCCACTATCGGGACTTCTCCCAACAGTGCGAGAACAACCCTCAACTTCACAAACAACCACCATATTAACTCCCGATAACTCTGATGACTACCATCTTGTACAGGAGGATTTTTGTTGTTTACATGGTCTTAGTGATCCGAATCCTGGAGACAACACACTTGGTGTTGTCCTAAATTATTTCCTCCCTACATACAAAGAAGTTACTAACTCCATACCTCTGCCTACTTACTTGGGAAATACATTACACAGTTCGACAGACTCTAACATAGGATTGGAAGTATCTAAGTCCAGGTCGACTTATCTAGATAAATAATTTACTTGGACCAAAGGGCATGGTTATGAACATTCACCAATCAAAACTCGCAGTGCCCACCACAAGGAGGGATCTTCTTCATCAAGTTTTGTGGCTACTGCACTTTCTCCTTCTGATATTGGGGCTCTTAGAGGCATCAAAGCCCTAGCAAGAGAAAAGCCATTATTTTTTTCTCCCTCAACATCAGAGGAGTGGGAGGCCTCCTAAAATTTTCCTCCTTCAAACATCTACTTTCACTATCTTCTCCGGACATCATATTTCTTTAGGAACCCTAGTTGACAGCAAAAAGAATATACTATTTTTAAATCGCTTTCTCACCAATTGGCACATTTGTACAATTAGCTTTCATGGTAACTCTGGGGGTTTGGTTGTGGCTTGGGATCCCACCAAATTTGATCTTTCTCCCTTTTTTTGTTGTGGGGGCTTGTTACTATTGGGTACTTGCAGATACAATAACAAAAGGATACATTTCCTCAACATCTATGGACCCTGTACCGACAATCATACCTTATGGAATAAGGTAGAATCTCGAGGCCTTCTAGATCTCGAAATCCTGATCATTGTCAGAGATCTGAATCTCACTACCTCTGTCAGAGAAATTTGGGGGGACTCTGCTACACATGGCACCCTGGCAGATTTCTTTATTTCTCTGTTTACATCACACAATCTGGTGAATTATTCTCCTGTACAAATTTCTCCTACTTGGCGTAATGGGAGGTTGGGTTCTGATTCAATCTCAAAACGATTGGATCGTTTTCTCATTTCGGATCAACTTATCACAATGAAGGATCGAATCCATACCTGGGTGGATTCCACTTTTCTCTCTGACCATGCTCTGATTTTCTTACTTCTGGACTCTTCATCTGATAAGTTCGCTCTTCCTTTTAAATTTAATTTAGGTTGGCTTCAAGAATCAACATTCAACTCTATTGTTACTGATGTTTGGAAAGATCCCATTTACCTTGACGAGCCCTGTATTCAGCATCAACTCATTTGGAAACTCAAGTGTATCAAAGACCACAAAAAGCCTGGGCTGCCTCTCATAAAAGAAAAAATTAAGAAAGACTTCTACAGATTGAATTTGAGCTTCAACTACTTCAACAAATAGATGATTGGGTTGGACTATTTGGAAACAACAGTCTATTTATAAAATCTCTTGAAATAGAAAGGAACCACCTCCTTCTCAAAGAAGAAGCCACTTGGAGACAGCGGTGCAGAACCAACTGGATTAAAAATGGTGATCTCAACACAAAAAAAGTTCACAATTTTGCTAGCTCCTGCAGAAGTAAAAAACACATCTGGGAGATTGCAGATGCAGATGATAATATTTCCAGAGGAAAAAAAGAAATAAAATCAACTGCCATTAGACATTTCAAACCTTTTTATGAGGCGAAACCGATTGAGGATTTACAGACCACATTCACAGTGGCTAGAATTTTAACACAATCAGTAACTGTGGAGGATTAACTAGCTCTTGATATCCCTTGCTTGCTCCTAGAAATCTTGGTTTCTTTAAAATCCTTTTCTAAGGACAAAAGTCCAGAACTTGATGGCTGGACTGTAGAATTTTATCTCCATTTCTTTGATTTGGTGGGCTCGGACCTACTGGAACTTGTGGAGGACTCTAGACTCAAAGGGAAGGTGATTGGTGTCCTAAATTCGAATTTTCTTACCCTCATCCCCAAAGATGCTAATCCTACTACATTTGTTGATTTTAGGCCAGTTACACTCTGCAACCTCTGCTATAAACTCATCTCTAAAATCATTGCAAACCAAATCAAGCCAATTCTCTCTCGTTTCCTTTCAAATGAACAACTGGGATTTTTAAAAGGTCGTCAAAGTCTAGATGATATTGGCACTACCTAGGAGTGTTTACATAGCATAAAATCTAAAAATTCCAAGGCAATCATCCTCAAACTTGACCTCAAGAAGGCCTTTGATTTCATTGATTGGGACTTCCTTAGACTGATCCTGACTCAAACAGGTTTCATCCATTCAATGATTAAGTGGATCATGAGTTGTGTGGATAGCCCAAACCTTGCCATTTTGATCAATGGGGAATCTTCCTCCTTCTTTCATAGTGGCAGAGGTCTGAGACAGGGCTGCCCCCTCTCACCTCTTCTCTTCATTCTGGCCATGGAAGCCTTGAGTCTCCTACTAAAAATTGGACAAGCAGAGGGAAAGATCACATGCATTAAGGTGTCCAGGACTATCAAGATTCTCCATCTCTTATTCGTTGTGTATCTTCCCTCACTCTTTTATGCATCTTTCAGCTAGTCTCAAGTATCTGGGGTATTTCTTAAAAGCAGATTCCTATAAGCTAGCAGATTGGAACTGGCTCATTGCTAAATTTGAAAAAAAGATTGGACATTGGTCCTTGAAGTGGCTCTCTCTTGACAGTCGGTTCACTCCCATTAAAGTTGTTCTAGAAGGGCAGTCAGTGTACTAGACGACACTTGCATCCATACCTTCCTCGGTCATTACAAAAATCCATTGTATGACCTATAAATTTCTCTGGTCAGGTTGCTCTAATCATACTCGACAAGATCTTAGTAGTTGGGAATCTTTGGCCAAACCCAAAAACAATGGCGGCTGGGATCTTCGTTATACATATCACTTCAACAAAGCTCTTGCAGCCAATTCTCTCTAGCATGTACTGAACACCCCCAGCATCTGGCACTCTATTATCAAGGACAAATACTTATCACATCATATTGTCTTCAGTTGGCTTCTTACAAACACAGTCATCCCCAGGGAGACCTCCTTCTTCTGGAAAACACTCACTAGATCAAAAATATGGATCATGCACGGGCTCTGTTGGAAGCCTGGCTCGGGCCACTCCATCATGATCGTCCGCGACTGTATTCTTAGATTGGGTGTAAATATCGCACTCCCTCCTCAGTTGATTTCCCATCTACATGACAGAAACCTGTGGTACCTTTTCCAGGCCAGGGATTGAACCTCCGTGTCTTCTCTTCCAAATCGATGGATTTCCAACGACTCCCTCGGACTCAGCGCAGAGCATGCTACTCTCTGGAATTTACTTTGCACAGCATTAGCCCACTCGGGAATTCACCCCAATGATCAGGACACCAAGCTCAAGTGGTCAGGGGGCGATTTATCAAGCTTTCTAACAATCCAAAATGTATACACAAACATCACACTTTCGTTTTTTAATACAAAAATTCATGGCTAGAGGAAACAACTATGGAATTGGCTCCTTCCTACAAAGGTAAAACTTTTCACCTAGCTTATGACTGGTTATAAATTAAACACATGGGATAACTTGCAAAAGAAGGGCTGGACTGGACCAAACACATGTCATCTCTGCTACAATGACGCCGAATCAACAGACCATTTATTTATCATGTGTTCCTACTTAAGATTGGTTTGGGAAAAAACCAATTCGGTACTTGATCTCAAAACCCCTTGGGATGGGCCAACTCTCTCTGACTGCTTCAATTATTGGACTCATAGGGAGCACAAATCAAAGAATTTTCCTTCTCTGGTATGTTGGTCCATTTGATTGGACAGAAACAATTTTTTTTTTGAAAATAAGACTCCTTCTTCCTCCACAATAGCATATAAAGCACTTGGTCTTTTTAATATCTGGAATGACATACATCCACTTAAGCCAAGATCGTTGAACACAAAGATGACAATTATTTTAGAGGATTCCCCAACTGGATGGTTTGATGGAGCAGCATCAACAAATGCCACTCGAAGTGGTGTTGTAGGGACGATCAAAATTATAAAAAAATCCTACATTAGATGGACTTTTAATTGTGGCCCGGGTACCAACACCAGAGATGAATTACCGGGCGCCTGGGCCACACTTTTCGTGGCCTCCAGACGTCATATTGAAGCACTTTAGGTTCTTGGAGACTCCAAAATCATCATTGAGTGGCTGAACAATAGGGGTGATCTTCAAGCCATATCCCTCCTAGCTTGGAAGGACAGAATCCGACTACTACTTCCCTCATTCAAAAATCTTTGCGTTAATCACATTTACCGTGAAAACAACAAAACTGCAGACATTCTATCCAAGGCATCTCTACAAAAAGAAGAGGGCATTTTAACTTACAATCTCTGGATAGATGGCCATGAGGGCCCTCCTCATCTTCTAACTTTATTTTAGTCCTGCTCTTCTCATCTTTCCAATCTTTCTCTGTATTTGGATTTATTGAAGGCTTCTCTAGATCTTAGTTTTATCCTATTCCTCTTATTTTGTAGAACTCTATCTGCTAGATATGACATATTTTTTTCTTGACCTTTTCATTGTATGATCTTTCTCCAATTTGCTGGTTGAGAGACCACTATTGACGAAAGCATCATCAGTCCACCTTAGTAACCTCAGCAATGATTTTGATTTCATTGTCCAAAAAACATATTATATATTTAATATAATCGAGAAATTTTGTCGGAAGAAGTTAAAAATGCTTTTAACGCCAAGGCTATGCACCTTGTGTAGCATCATCACAAACTAATCATCGCCATAAAAATGGATAATTTTAAAAAGCGCTTCCAGTGTTTTACCCATGTGAAGTCAATAATTAATTATCTTTATCTTTAGCATATCGTCGTCCTTGTACTGTTTGACCCATTTTTTTATGATCCCCATATCTTTCGACCGTTGTTAACAGTTGTTCAGCGTGAAAGAGAGCGAGTATTGTATCGGTGACCAAGACGCCCACAATCTTATTGTATTGTTATTGTATTGGTGCTTTATCTATCTAGAAGGATAGAAAATTCAAAGAGATTCACGTGCATTAATGACCAAACTAATTGTGATATAATCATTTTAAAATCGGATTCCTCAAATATCTAGAGGAATGTCAATTGTGTCCAATGATACATTTTTATTATATAAATTTAATGAATGATTTAGTTTTTAGTATTAAATGATAAAAAATATTACATTTTAAAAAATATGAAATTAAAATGGATATATGTTTTAATATTTTCTAATTTAATTTTAAATATTGTTTAGTATTTATACCACAAGAAGATTATATGATTATATCATATTAGGTTTTAAAGTATTTAATTAAAAATTCTCCCTTTCTTAAATTCTAGTTAGAATTTCATAACCTTCGAAAATGATTTTTTTAGCTTCCATTCCCACCCTTGGTTTTTGTTTTTTTTAATCTTTTATTCCCCTCTATTCCCCTAACGGCCGTTTTACTTTCTTTTCTTAATAATTAAATTACTTTTTTCTTTATTTATCCCCCCATTTTTCCACTCTTTTTTTTTGGGATCTTTGTCTACTTTAATCAATTTTAACCTATTTCTCCCCTTTATTTATTTATTTATATTTTATTAATTTTCCTAATGGTTATTTGAGTTTTTTTATTTATATTTCACAACGCTCTTTTAATTCTTTACTCTTTTTTACTTTGGTTATTCATTATTTTCACTCTATAAAATTCCAACACAACACTCTTTTCTATTATCATTTCAACTTATGTGTCTATCACGATGAGTGGAGTGGACAAATGAAAATCTCTTGTATTGTTTGTTTAGCTTGGATAGATGATTCTAGATACTTTCAAAATAAATTTGAAATGGTGTAAACAAATAAATAGTATGAATTTGAAATGGTGTAAACAAATATACAGAATGCTCTTCATCTTTAGTGTATTTATTGTAAATCTTGTTGTGCCAAACATTGAAGAGTTTGTGTATTATTAAAAAAAAAATCATTTGTTATAATATTGCAAACAAATGTTAAAGACAAGTAAATGTGTATTTATGTCTGAATTGTTGCACTATAGCTTGCAAAAGATTGTAAGTATTTTTTTATATTTTTCATTGTATAATGTACTATGTGAAGAGATTTGCCTTTTCTTCATAGCATTATACAAGTAATCAATAAGTATATAGTGATTGGTTGTATCCATTCATGCGACTTATCGTAAAAAGTAATAATTTGAAACCATCCGAATCTAGGAAACAATCAAGTTGATTTGAATCTAGAACCCAGATTCTCGTAGACTTATTTTGTGTGCTTTTTAAAAACTAAATGAAGTACACATAACAGGCTTGGAAAACACACTAGCAAAATCATTTTGCATCTTGAAATGTTGCATCGCCCCAAACACGTGAAAATAAAGTTTCGTCGTTAAATCCTATCTCTCAGTCTCCCTTTCTTGATTTCAAGCTGTTGGCTTGAATGAACACTTGAATCGGGCTTGATTTGGTCACTGTGTTCATCAAAATTTTTCCTTTCTTTGAGTTATGGGGGGTCTGGATGCAGACTTTGAATTCATAGTTGAATCAATGCCCCTTTATCTTCATTGCTGCTATGGAAGAAAGTATTTATTTAAATTAAATAGTGCTTTGGGAATGATTAAATGACTATAAGCCCATGTTTCCACGTCAACAATAATTTGACCTGCCACTTTTTCCATGTCAATCATATTGAGGCAATCCCCTTCAAAACTTAGGAAGCCAAAAGATTAAAACTTATCAAACTGAATATGAAAGAAGCAATGTGAATTAATGATAAGTTTCAACTTAACATTAATTCCAAACATTTAATCTTTAATGTTTAAGATGCATAACTCATAGTCTCCGAGCCTGCTTTCTTAGTCTCCGAGCCTGCTTTCTTGTCTCTGGCGAGCTGTCAATTGCCCTCCACTTCCACTTGGTCAATGGCATGTACCTTTATGTGCTAGCTGCCTCATATATACAAACGCCTTCTCCCTTCTACCTGGAAACAATATATGTGTCGTTCTTATTCCTTCTACCTGCAAACAATATACCCCTCTCCGCAATTGGGATCCTCTTCGCAATTGGGGTTCAAGACCACTGCCACCAGCTCCATCCACTACAACGACATCCTCGAGTACGATGTCCACAGTCTCTACGGCTTTTTCGCAGGCCATTGCCATGCACAAGATGCTCCAGAATCTATTGAATACGCGCCACTTCGTTCTCACGCACTCCACCTTCATGGGGTTGGGGACTTATGCTCCGCATTGGACGAGAGACAACAAAGCCACCTGGGAGGAACTCCACTACTCTATCTCTACCATACTCAACTTCGGCATGTTTGGGATGTCCATGGTGGGCGCCAACATCTGTGGCTTCTACCCGGACATCATGAAGGAGATTTGCAGGCGGTGGATTCAGTTGAGGGCCTTCTATCCATTCAGCAGAGACCATTCAAATCTTCACAGCAAATGCCAGGAGCTTTATCTCTATGATTCCATTGCCAAATCTGCAAGGAAGGCTTTAGGGTTGCCTTATCGCCTTCTGCCTTATCTTTATACATTGAACCCTTACTGTTAGAGCATATTAAAAGACGCCAACTCAAAGTTGAAAGAATAAGATTCAGTACTTACCGCCCGACCGCTTAAGCACTTCTTACAATTTTATACAAAGCGGTAACCCTGCAAAGAAACAAGTGACGGCACAAGACGATCAGAGGAAAAGATGAAACTTTAGAAATAGTTGCTGACTATTTTCTACAATGCTCATTCTATTTGCATGGCCCTCTTACCTCAATGATGGATCAATGGCTAGATCCGCTCTGTGATGGATCAATGGCTAGATTACTACTGCATATCCGCTTGTTTCTATAGAATATTTAATTAGAGATTACTACCCCATCCCTGATAGAAGAGCAACATCCCCAAATGGGCTATCCCTTATCTCAAGTTTACGAAGCTTTGGACAACCTTGCAGCGCATATTGCATGCCCCTATCACTGTTTCCAACAAAGGCCACATACAAAGTTCACAACTTCTTTGCATAAAAACCAACATATTCAAAAGTTTTATTAGTGAGCCAACCAAATAACGACAAGCGCTGCAAATTCTTACAATTCCTTATAATGGCTCCAAAATCTATGTTCATAGGCTTATTAGTCAAGTGGTCTGGTTGATGGGGAGCCATAATACAAAGACGAAAATGGCCGGTTAACTTGGGACAGTTATGAGCTATAGTGACAATTGCAGCATTTGTCATTTGCCTGCAGAAATATAGAACAACCTTTCGAGATTACAATGATGTCCTTCTTTATAACATAACCTTGACCTTGGCCAAAAGGATCCACTGGGTAAACTCGCAGCTCTCTCAAATCCTTGCAACTCGAAGAAACAATTTCCAATCCCACGTCTTCTACAGTATCCAGGACCTGCAGTTACATAAATCACCAACCTCTTTCTCAACTCGAAGAAACATAGCTTGGCATATTATTAAAATCTCTTTAATTGATAGCTAACCTTCTACAATGATAATTTATTTCCTTGTAGCGATTCCTGTAGCTTCTGCCAATTCGAAGCTATGCCTCCCTTTGATCCTTAAGCGAAAATGCTTTTTTCTTGAGATTTGAATATCCTTTCGATATCATTTGGGTTAAATTGTTCGATTCGTATCCTTGGCCTTGGCTTAAAATTTCTAGAGGGACCTTGTGCACTCTTCCACGCAAGTGTCTCTCCAAGAACCTTTCGGTAATCCACTGTTATTCTCGTTCATGGATTCGCCAATTTATAATTTCTAAAGCTCGCATCTTACAGCTCCATGACACGAGACATCATGTCTCATATTTCTGAGTTTTGTAATTTCGGATGGTGATTGCATGTGCATGAGAAAACATTTGATCTATTTTCAAGGCCGGAACAAGACTTTAGAACTGGTTCTTTGCGAGGGTTAATGTAGCTGTATGTATACTT
>JASDQU010681279.1:48528-64601 GCA_032191745.1 Picea mariana
ACGGTCTCATCTCTCAGAATACAATATTCACCATAAACCATAGCTGCGATACATTTCCCTCATAAAAGAGGGTTGTCTTCTAGGGCAAAAAACCCTAACATAATCTCTACCGTTAGATCTACGACCTTATAATGAACGGTTCAGATTTACAATGAAATTACAATATACTTTTACAAGGCAATTTTTTCTTCGGGGGCTTCGCCCCCGAACCCCTGCTTGCCCCCAAACCCCCCAGTTGGGGCGATAGCTCCCCCGGACCCCATAGAGGGGGTACCCCCCCTCTGCACTCCACCACATGGAAGAGTGTACATACTTCTGGGGTGTAAATACTTCATGGGGTATAAACATGGTTGAAAGAAAGGACCTCTGAATCAGGAAGATAATCAGNAACCAACACAATCTCTGGATAGATGGGCATGAGGGCCCTCCTCAGCTTTTAACTTTATTTTAGTCCTTCTCTTCTCATCTTTCCAGTCTTTCTCTGTATTTGGATATATCGAAGGCTTCTCTAGATGTTAGTTTTATCCTATTCGTCTTATTTTGTAGAACTCTATTTGCTAGATATGACATATTTTTTTCTTGACCTTTTCATTGTATGATCTTTCTCCAGTTTGCTGGTTGAGAGACGACTATTGACGAAAGCATCATCAATCAAGCTTAATAAACTCAACAATGATTTTGATTTCATTTTCCAAAAAACATATTATATATTTAATATAATCGAGAAATTTTTTCATTGAAAAAAAAAAAGGTTAAAAATGCTTTGAACACCAAGGCTATGCACCTTGTGTAGCATCATCACAAATTAACCATCGCCATAAAAATGGATAATTTTAAAAAGCGCTTCCACTATTTTACCCATGTGAAGTCAATAATTAGTTATCTTTATCTTTATCATATACGTCGTCCTTGTACTGTTTGACCCATTTTTTTTATGATCCCCATCTCTTTCCACTGTTGTTAACAATTGTTTAGTGTGAAAGAGAGCGAGTATTGTATCGGTGACCAAGACACCCACAATCTTATTGTATTGTTATTGTATTGGTGCTTTATCTAGAAGGATAGAAAATTCAAAGAGATTCACGTGCATTAATGACCAAACTAATTGTGATATAATCATTTTAAATTGGATTCCTCAAATATCTAGAGGAATGTCAATTGTGTCCAATGATACATTTTTACTATATAAATTTAATTGATGATTTAGTTTTTAGTATTAAATTGATGATTTAGTTTTTAGTATTAAATGATAAAAAATATTACACTTTAAGAAATATGAAATTAAAATGGATATATGTTTTAATATATTCTAATTTAATTTTAAATATTGTTTAGTATTTATACCACAACAAGATTATATGATTATATCATATTAGGTGGTAAAGTATTTAATTAAAAATTCTCCCTTTCTTAAATTCTAGTTAGAATTTCATAACCTTCGAAAATGATTTTTTAGCTTCCATTCCCACCCTTGGTTTTCCTTTTTTTTAATCTTTTATTCCCCTCTATTCCCCTAACGGTCCTTTTACTTTCTTTTCCTAATAATTAAATTACTTTTTTTTTTTATTTATCCCCCCATTTTTCCACTTTTTTTTTCTCAGGGATCTTTGTCTACTTTAATCAATTTTAACCTATTTCTCCCCTTTATTCATTTATTTATATTTTATTAATTTTCCCAATGGTTATTTGAGTTTTTTATTCATATTTCACAATGCTCTTTTAATTCTTTACTCTTTTTTACTTTGGTTATTCATTATTTTCACTCTATAAAATTCCAACACCACACTCTTTTCTATTATCATTTCAGCTTTATGTGTCCCTTACGATGAGTGGAATGGACAAATGAAAATCTCTTGTATTGTTTGTTTATGTTGGATAGATGATTCTAGATACTTTCAAAATAAATTTGAAATGGTGTAAACAAATGAAAAGTATGAATTTGAAATGGTGTAAACAAATATATAAAATGTTCTTCATCTTTAGTGTATTTATTGTAAATCTTGTTGTGCCAAACATTGAAGAGTTTGTGTATTATTAAAAAAAAACCATCATTTGTTATAATATTGCAAACAAGTGGTAAAGACAGGTAATCGTGTATTTCTGTCTGAATTCTTGCACTATAGCTTGCAAAAGATTGTAATTATTTTTTTACATTTTTCATTGTATAATGTACTATGCGAATGGATTTGCCTTTTCTTCATTGTCATAGACTTTCATAGCATTATACAAGTAATCAATAAGTATATAGTGATTGGTTGTATCCATTCATGAAACTTATCATAAAGAGTAATAATTTGAAACCATCCGAATCTAGGAAACAATCAAGTTGATTTGAATCTAGAACCCAGATTCTCATAGACTTATTTTGTGTTCTTTTTAAAAACTAAATGAAGTACACATAACAGGCTTGGAAAACACACTAGCAAAATCATTTTGCATCTTGAAATGTTTCATCGCCCCAAACGCGTGAGAAATAAGTTTCGTCGTTAAATCCTATCTCTCAATCTCCCTTTCTTGATTTCAACCTCTTGGCTTGAATGAACACTTGAATCGGGCTTGACTTAGTCACTGTGTTCATCAAAATTTTTCCTTTCTTTGAGTTATGGGGGGTCTGGATGTAGACTTTGAATTCATAGTTGAATCAATGCCCCTTTATCTTCATTGCTTGCTATGGAAGAATGTATTTATTTAAATTAAATAGTGCTTTGGGAATGATTAAATGACTATAAGCCCATGTTTCCACGTCAACAATAATTTGACCTACCACTTTTTCCACGTCAATCATATCGAGGCAATCCCCTTCAAATCTTAGGAAGCCAAAAAATTGAAACTTAGCAAACTGAATATGGAAGAAGCAACATGAATTAATGCTAAGTTTCAACTTAGCATTAATTCCAAACATTTAATGTCTAATGTTTAAGATGCATAACTCATAGTCTCCGAGCCTGCTTTCTAGTCTCTGGTGAGCTGTCAACTGCCCTCCACTTCCACTTAGTCAATGGCATGTACCTTGCGAGCACTATATGTTGACTACACCTGGTGCTTCGCCTTCCACCTGCAATATGTGCTAGTTGCCTCATATATACAAATGCCTTCTCCCTTCTACCTAGAAACAATATATGTGTCATTCTTATTCCTTCTACTTGCAAACAATATACCCCTCTCCACAATTGGGATCCTCTTCACAATTGGGGTTCAAGACCACCGCCACCGGCTTCGTCCACTACAATGACATCCTTGAGTACGATGTCCATAGTCTCTACAGCTTTTTTGCAGGCCATCGCCATGCACAAGATGCTCCAGAATCTGTTGAATAAGTTCCACTTCGTTCTCACGTTCTCCACCTTCGTGGGGTCGGGGTCATATGATGCACACTGGACGAGAGACAACAAATCCACCTAAGAGGACCTCCACTACTCTATCTCTACCATACTCAACTTCGACATGTTTGGGATGTCCATGGTGGGCGCCGACATCTATGGCTTCTATCCGGACACCATGGAGGAGCTCTGCAGGTGGTGGATTCAATTAGGGGATTTTTATCCGTTTAGCAGAGATCATTCAAATCTTCACAACAAATGCCAATAGGTTTATCTCTATGATTCTGTTGCCAAATATGCAAGGAAGGATTTCGGGTTCCATTATCACCTTCTGCCTTATCTTTATACATTGAACCCTTATAATAGCATATTAAAAGACGCCAGCTCAAAGTCGAAAAAATGAGATTTGGTACTTACCACCCGACTGTTTAAGCACTTCTTACAATTTTATACAGAGCGGTAACCTTGCAAACAAAAACAAGTGACGGTGCAAGACGATCAGAGGAAAAGATGAAACTTTAGAAATAGTTGTTGACTGTTTTCTACAATGCTCATTCTATTTGCATGGCCCTCTTACCTCAATTATGGATCAATGGCTAGATTACTACTGCATATCTGCTTGTTTCTATAGAATATTTAATTAGATATTACTACCCCATCCCTGATAGAAGAGCAACATCCCCAAATGGGCTATCCCTTATCTCAAGTTTACGAAGCTTTGGACAACCTTGTAGCACATATTGCATGCCCCTATCACTGTTTCTAGCAAAGTCCACAGACAAGGTTCACAACTTCTTTGCATAACAACCAACATATTTGAAAGTTTTATCAATGAGCTAACTAAATAATGACAAATGCTGCAAATTCTTACAATTCCTTACAATGGCTCCAAAATCTCTGTTCATAGGCTTATTAGTCAAGTTTTCTGGTTGATGGGGAGCCATAATACAAAGACAAAAATGTGTTAACTTGGGACAGTTATGAGCTACAGTGACAATTGCAGCATTTGTCATTTGCCTACAGAAATATAGAACATAGTTAAGATTAGGACAACCTTTCGAGATTGCAACGATGTCCTGCTTTATAACATAACCTTGACCTTGTCCAGAAGGATCCACTAAGTAAACTCGTAGCTCCCTCAAATCCTTGCAACTCGAAGAAACAATTTCCAGTCCTGCGTCTTCTACAGTATCTAGAACCTCCAGTTACATAAATCACCAAACTCTTTCTCAACACTCAAAGTTTTGACAAACTAGTCCGAAAATTCACTCAACAAGCTAACATAACCCAAAGTAGAAACATCTCTCCCATCATAAAAGAAGAGGACTAAGGAGAGCTCAAAAAGTGAGGCAATCTTCATAGAAAAAAACTAGCTTGAGCATGTGGCAGATGCATGGTTGAGCCATATCTCCTGTAACCATGATGGCCACAAGCATGAAGACATATTTTCCATGTGGCTTCATCGTGCCATAAATAGTTTATTATAATTAGTTAGAAATTATATTCTTTTAGAATTTTACTGACCATTGAAATACCCTGTGCAAGAAATACTATTAATTTTTTTTGACCTTTGGCCTTCAACTTATGAGAAACAATCTGCTTCATAAGTTGTATAGCGATCAAGGTTTTACCGCATCCAATTTCCAGAAAGGTGACAAGATTCTTCTACAGAGCAGCATGAAATATTTCCAACTAGTAGCTGTGTAAAATAAAATTATAAGAAGCCAATGCAGTAGATTCATGACATTGTCCTTTGGATCATACAAACAACAAGCTGAAATTTTATGGAAAAGAGACTGAACTTAGTTTTCACTTATACTCTTATCATTTTTAGATTCCCAAATTTATTGGCTATCTCAAGGAAATGACAGCTATATGAAAATCTCCAATAAATAATATTTGATATCTGGTTTTATGTTTAATATATTTTGTCTATGGTACTATATTCTGGTTATATTATTTCAAGTAATGAAATTTTGGTGCTATTCAATTATCAACAAAGTTGATAGTTCCATTAGGATTTTTTCTTGATTATTGTCGCTTAAATTCTATCAGACTGAGTTTTTTTTTTTGATGCTCTCTTCTCCTTTCGTTGAAACATAGCTTGGTATATTATTAAAATCTCTTTAATTGATAGCTAACCTTCTACAATGATAATTTATTTCCTTGTAGTGATTCATGTAGCTTCTGCCAATTCGAAGCTATGCCTCCCTTTGATCCTTAAGCGAAAATGCATTTTTCTTGGGATTTGAATATCCTTTCGATATCATTTGGGTTAAATTGTTCGATTTTCATCCTTGGCCTCAGCTTAAAATTTCTAGAGGGACCTTGTGCACTTTTCAACGCAAGTGTATCTCCAAGAACCTTTCGGTAATCCACTGTTATTCTCGTTCATGGACTCGCTAATTTATAATTTCTGAAGTTTGCATCTTACAGCTCCATGACACGAGACATCATGTCTCATATTTCTGAGTTTTGTAATTTCTGGATGGATGTATCATATTTATGAGTTTTGTAATTTCTGGGTGGATGTCTCATATTTCTGAGTTTTGTAATTTCTGGATGGTGATTGCATGTGCAGGAGAAAACATTTGATCTATTTTCAAGGTCGGAAAAATACTTTAGAACTGGTTCTTTGTGAGGGTTAATGTGGTTTCTTGTCTCAACTGTTGCCAAGGCATTCCTTCAGGTAAATTACAACTTAAGGTAGGGGCTTTCTTCTTCGCAGCTCCCCTTGTTATAAATTAATATACATGATATATTGATATATTCATCTTGATATAATTTACAAGCAACTAAACAATGGTATTTTCAGTATATTAGTGTGTTTTATTTTAAGTGATCCTAATCAACCACATTAGCCACAATATATTGAGCAAACATCGTGAACTAGAAAAGCAACATGTATCTTACTTCCACCATAAGATCCACCGAAGACGATGACAGGGCAGTTTTCTGTAGACAAGTTTTTCTTCAAACCCAGAATTAGTGTTGCATAATCAACCAGTGCCTATGTGGAAGTGAAATAACCGAGTGTAGAGGCATTGCTAAAGGATTCCTCTAGAATCCCAAAGGGCATCGACAATCCATAGTATCGGTGTTGATTAATCAAAACAACAATTAAGTACACAAGCTGAAATCTGTAAATAAATGAGACCTCAATGTAATATAATAGTTTGAAATTTGGTACAATTTGTAAATAAAAGATACCTCAATGCGCATAAGAATTGCATGGAAGCAAGGAGTGTTCTCTCTCATGAAGCCATAGAAGGCATCTTCAATAGAAGACTCATCGCCCATGTAAATAAAGATGGGAGAATGGCTTTGGGGACCTCCCCAATGATTTGCATTGACAAGATATCTCTGCTGGAAGGTGTGATATCCCTCTGGCCTGTAAGTAAAATGGTTGAGAATTTGAGTATAATAGTGTGTCTCATATTTAGCAGTGGAGAGTGATAAATTGTGAAGCAAGAAATGTAGAGAGAAAAGAACAAAGAGAAAATAGTATTCAGTATATTGAGAATGTAAGGAGAAAGTACAATGAGAAGAGTTCATGAAGATGTTGTATGCAAAAGGAATTAGCTGAGCTAAATAGGCTCAAACAAATCAAGAAATGAAAGTACAGCTGGCCAGGATAGATGGCAGTGTACAGTCAGCCTGTTGAGGTTACATTATATATAACACTCCCTCTTAAACTCAACAGTTACAAACATCAGCACTGATTATGCCCAAGTGCTATCTCTGAAAATAAAAAACAGATTTTCCTAGTGGCTTTGTGAAGATATCGGCAAGCTGATCTCAAGAACCACAGAATTGAAGTGCAATATCACCATTATTGACTAGCTCACGGATGAAGTGAAAGCGAGTGTCAATGTGTTTGATTTTCTTGTGAAACACATGATTTTTGGATAGAGCTATTGCTGAAGTATTGTCACAGAAAATAGGAGTTGGATCCTTTTCTGTATGTGACATATCTTTCAATATTCTTCTTAGCCACACAACTTGAAAAGAAGCTGAGGTAGCAGCGACATACTCTACCTCTGTAGAAGATATTGATACAATTGGTTGTTTCTTTGATGCCCATGAGATCAAGTTCGTGCCTAGGTGAAAAACATGTCCTGAGTTGCTTTTCCTATCATCTAGGTTTCTTGAAAAATCATTGTCTGTGTAACCAGAAAGTTTATTACTATCAGATTTAGTGTACCATAAGCCAAAATTGAGAGTTCCTGCAATATATCTCAGAATCTGTTTCACCATTTTCCAGTGAGAATCTTTGGGAGATTCCAGGAATCTTGAAACAAGGCTAGCTGCATACATAATATCAGGCCTAGTTGTTGTAAGATACAACAAACTACCTACTAAACTTTTGTACAGGGTAGGGTTCACTATAGGGCCTTCATATTTCTTGTTCAATTTTGTGCCTAGGGGTATAGGGGTTTCTGTTGGATTGCATTCTTCCATGTAGAATCTTTTGATGATGTCTGCTGCATACTTTTTTTGATAAACAAAAATTGCTTTGGTTGATTGATCAACCTCAATCCCCAAAAAATATTTCATTATGCCAAGATCTGTCATCTCAAACTTAGATTGCATGGCATGTTTAAAATTTGTTAACTCAAGATTTCCAATATATATCACGTCATCAACATATAAAAATACAATCAAAATTTTACCGTGCTGATCAGTTTTGGTGTCAAGAGTTGGCTCATTTTGACTTCTGCTGAAACCACTTTTGATCAGACAAGTGTCAATTCTGTTGTACCAAGCTCTTGGAGCTTGCTTTAATCCATACAAGGCTTTCTTCAATCAATATACTTTGGTTGGCTGCTCTTGGACTTCACATCTAGGTGGTTGATCGACATAAACTTCTTCTTCTAAGAAACCATTTAGGAAGACTGACTTGACATCCATCTGGTATACTTTCCATTTATGTTGGGCTGTTATGGCCAATAGAGTTCTTACAATGTCTAACCTTGCTACTGGAGCAAAAGTTTCACCATAGTCAGTGTCAGGTTGTTGTGAGAATCCTTTGGCAACAAGTCTTTCCTTGTGTTTTTCGATCTGCCCTTTTTCATTGAGTTTAGTTTTGTAAACCCACTTGACACCAATAATTTTCTTGTGACTTGGCAAATCAACAAGATCCCATGTCTTGTTCTTCTCAATGGAGTCAATTTCTTGGTTCATGGATTGAACCCAATGTGGCTCCTTAGCTGCTTCTTTAAAAGATGTAGGTTGACATGACATTAATGAAAAAAGATTGTGCTGTTCAAAATCATCCAACTATTGATGGATTTCTCTCAAACTTCGAGTTCTCTGATTTTGAATTTCAGAGGAGGAGTCTCTGCTTGAAGTTGAGTTATCCTGAGAATTTTCAGATCTTCGAATTTTGGATCCATAATTTGGCTTTATTTTCTTTGTTTCTCTGAGTTGCCTGAGCAATCCTCTGTTGGTTTGTCATGGCGGCAAGGTCTATTGGATCTGGTTCCACATATCCAAGATCCACTGGATCCCAGCACTCTTGTGCTTGCAAGAAAGACTTCATTCGAAGAGACCAAAACTCATAGTTCTTTCCAAGAAGAATCGGACCCTGAGTTGGTCCTAAATTGATAGACATTGACATATTTAAAGAATTTAAACAAAACAACAACAAAAATTGGAAAACATTTGTGTTTACCTGTTTCTTGCACTTAAACCAGGTCTGCTAATTTCTTGCAGTGACTTTATAACTCTACGATTCAAGATTTCGTGAGTTTTGGCTTCGTGATTCTGACTTCGCGACTTCGTTATACGAGTCCTCAAAACTCTTGTCTCTCCAACTTCCGATTGTTGAAATGCTGAAGAGAGCTTAATGGCCTTGGATTGGACCTTAGTTTCAGTTCAATGTGACCACGTGCCTAAATGTTAAAGCGCTACCGGCTTTTCGCGAATCTGGGAATTGCGATGCCTTCACCGATTCTTTGTCCCTCAATTTTATGAAATTTGAAATATCCTGGTGCTAACGCCTTTTTGGGATTTCGCGTTTCGGGACTTCGGCAGTGTTGCTGCGACGATCCTGGGTCCTTCAGACTCCTGGTGTGCGAAATGCTGAAATTTCACCTTGGACAATCAACGGTCCAGATCCTCCTATGATCTGACGGTCCAGATCCTCTCGAGATTTCGCAGCTCGTTATTTCGCGAGTTTTGAACTCTTGTCACGACGTTCTCCAAACCACGAACTCTGAAATGCCGAAATGAGATGGCGCTTGGATATGCTGCCACCTGTCCTTTGAGATGGACGGTACAGATTCTTTCTCCAAATTTTCTTTTGAGTAATTTCGTGATTTCGGGATTTCACATATCGAGGTTTCGAGTGCAATCTCCTTTGCTCATCCAACTCCTGAGTCTCGATTTTGCGATAGAGTTAGATCAATGACTCACGATCTTTCTCGATCCAACGACCCATAATGACTCAGGATTTTGTGATTCACAAATTATCACGACAGTCTTTTGATCTTTACACCCTGCGAGTCAGCGAAATGCTAAGATCTCGCCATGTGTCCTCCTTGATGGATGGTCCTAACGATTTCGTGACTTCGCAAGTTGAAATTTTTCCTGTGCACTCTAGAGGACTAATCCTTGTGCACTTTCTCATGGATCAGACGGCTGTCAGTCCTCTGCGTGAAATCTAACGGCTGAAATTCTTTCGCCTTTTCTGTGCTCTCCTTGTCACTTCTGAACTGGATTTTCGCCTCCGATCTCTTCGTAGGATGGATCTTACGGCTGTGATTTCTTGTTCTTGGCTCCTCTGACGTGTTATTTGTTGCCTTTGCAAGGATTTTCTATCGGGGAAGAAAAATTCGTGAATCTTTCAAATATTTAAAAGAATTTCACGAGTTCTTTGAAGCTTACTATTCTTTGCTGCAATCTTTGATGGAGGAGAGATATTTCTCAAAATTCTTTAAAGGATTCTGCCTCTTGCAACAATCTTTCACAAATTTGAATGAATTTCTTTGAATTCTTCAAATGTTCCTGCCTCCTGTAGCTCTTCTTCATGAATCTTTGACGAATATGAAATTGTTCACGATTCTTAGAGTTTCTCCTTCTGCAGTCTCTGCTTGCTCGATATTTTGAGCGTATAGCGCTCTGCTTCCTCGCGTGAGATTCCTACGAGGATCTTTTGAGAGTATTACGGACAACTCTCCAAGACTTGTGAAAAGCCTATGTTGCAAGCTCTTGTGATCCTTGTAAGCTCCGCACTATGAGGATCGTGTTGCTTTCCAGCCTGTGTGAAAAGGCTTACTGCTGAAGCTCTGATACCATGATAAATTGTGAAGCAAGAAATGCAGAGAGAAAAGAACAGAGTAGAAAACAATATTCAGTATATTGAGAATGTAAGGAGAAAGTATAATGAGAAGAGTTAATGAAGATGTTGTATGCAAAAGGAAAGTAGCTGAGCTAAATAGGCTCAAGCAAATCAAGAAATGAATGTATAGCTGGCCAAGACAGCTGGCAGTGTACAATCAACCTGTTGAGGTTACATTATATTTAACAGAAAGGTCTAGTCCATCCTTATGGACTAGTGATTTCCTAGTCCTAAGAAGGGACCTCGTACGAGCACGAGCTAAGAAGGAAGAAGGGCTCATGGAATCTATGGACTGTAAAAGGGTGCATGCCCCGACCATTACTAAAACAGGGAGAAGCACTCTGAGAGCATATTGATTTCCCAAGCCCATTGTTTTGTTGTGGCTGGCTTAAGTAATAATCACTTGCTCTATTGATATGTGGGGTGGAAGAAATGGATTCTATACACCTCCCATCTCATCCGAAACATGAAAATCGCTTGAAAAGGTTATTCATTTAGACACAAATGCGCTTCCCACCATTAAAAGTGGTCTACATCCTTGTGCGCTGATGAGAATATCACAACGTCAGAGAATCAAATTGACCAAATTTACATATGTGCTTCACATTTGTTTCTGTTAACAAAGGTATATACATCTTTGTTAGCTGTATGTATACTTCAACTCCACTATCTAATGACTCTGAAAGTCAAAAAAATTAAAGGTAACAGAGGTACTTGCATCTTTGTTACATATATACATCAACTCGACAAGTTTGACAAAAGCCCGAAGTTTCGGGGCTTTCTTAAAGTTCTGATTGGAATGCAACTTTTGGGTAGACCCGAAGTCTTCACTGAATTCCAAACGTTCTTTTCAGATGCCAAAAGGCTTGTCGGGAGAAGGCAAATCTGGAAAAGACCTTTTTCATCGTCATCTTCGAATTACCATTGATGGCCAAAGTAAAAAAATATGCTCTGAAGTGCGTCATATTTCCGACTATTGTTTCTCTTCCCCTCTGTCATCATATTGCAAGTCAGGTACCTTCAGCTTCAGCCCAGTGAATTTGATACTCACATATGATGTGAATCGTCCAAAGAAAGTCAAAGGTGAGGTGACCAAGATGCCTACGGCCAACCAAAGGTGACCAAAACGCCCACAGCCACCCCACTATCTTTATGACAATAAGAAATTACTATTTCCTTTCTCACACAATCCACATATTCAAGAAATTTCTAACATTTCAAACACAAAAAACTATAGAAAAATCAAAGAGATATGCTTGGAATTTGTAGTATTTTAATTGTGGAAAGCTTCTCGTAATGCTTTTCTAGCACATAAACAAAATTCTAAAGAATTGCAAGTAATCACTTACCCTCTTAAGGTCTGATAGACCAATTAGTCTTAATGGACGTTAATCATCATCATCTATCGAGGACAGAAAAATCAAAGAGATGCATGTTCACCACTTTAATACAAAAAATCAAAGGGACATCCACCAATGGACAGATGCATGTGCACTACTTGATAATGATTAAATTAATTTAAATTTGGATTTATTAATGCTTTTCAAGTAAACAAAATTCTAAAGAATCATAAGTAATCACATACTCTCTTAAAGTTTTATAAACCAATTCGATCTTAGTGGAGGTTAATCATCATCATCATAGAAATTAAATTTGTTAAATACTTTTTTATTATTTAATTTTATATAATGTATTAATTCCTTTTTTTGTTTTCCCCCCAAAAATAGTTTCACGAAAATATTTTCTTTCTCCTTCTATAGTATTTACCTGTGGATTCATAAAATTCACTTAAAGTGGCAAATACAGAGTTTTAACATGATTGTTGTGTCTAAGTAAATTCATCACTAGAAGATGTAAAATTTTCCGGATCTAACAATAGATCCATTGTCAAGGTCTTCAAAAAATAGCCAGCCTAATGAGTCGTTGAGTGCCTTTTTAAATAGGTTGTTCGCTTCTTTGTTGTACTGTCTATGTACATGCATAAATTTTATGGTCTCGAAACCATTCTTTAAACATCTAATCTTGTCCTTCCAATGACTGAAATAAATAAGATCTAATTTGGATTTGTCGTTTATCCAGTCGGTGGTGACCTTGGAGTCACCTTCCACCATTAGATTTCTTATAGAGAGATATATGGCAAGTAATAGGACTCCCCAAAGTCCCATTAGCTCGGCTTCCATATTATTTCCTGTACCTCTAGCGAAATGTGCTTTGACAGTGTGTCTAAAAGATATTTTGAGATAAATTCCTATGCCACACTTATTTCCTGCAGCTGCACCATCGAAAAAACCAATTGGATTGTCATAAAAAAAAGTTGGGTTTAGGAAAACATCCAATTTATCTTCTTCCACTTTGGTTGTGTGTTCTTTTATGGAGAGAATAATTTTATTATGTATCAAAGTATCAAGTCTGTTCCAGTTTTTGAATAGAATTTTGTCCCTGCATTTCCAAATGCCCCACATAATCAGAAAAGGGACATGTCTTAAATTTGGAAGTTTGAAGAACTAGAGTTTCAAGTTTTCCTCAATGGTGGAACTCTTACAATCGCTATCAATCCTCAGTGTTGTAAGGAAATCAACCCAAATGTGTTGTGAGTTTTAGCAGTCCACAAAAAAATGTGTGGCTGTCTCTTCATATTTTAAACACAGGGCGCATATCGAAGGGCCAATGCCACCTCTTTTCTAAAAGTTAATACCTGTGAGGATGTAGTCCTTAATGCATAACCACATGAAACCAATCATTTTGAATGGAATCTTCACAGACCAAATAGCTTCGTACCACCACTTTTTTCCATCCAGATTGTTAACAAAAAGTAAGGACTAATATGCTAGTTTGGCAGTGACCTTACCTGTCGCTCGATTCCATGACTAGTTTAGTTTGTTAATCTCTGGATTTAGAAAGATGCCACTACTTCTCAATTTTGTGACATAATTGTCCCATTCTATGCCAAATGAATCGATTATACCGAGCTGAATGGAATCCATCCATTGCTGACAAGATCTCGTTGAACCGGTTGCTACAGCTTGTGCTAAAGAAAAAATGTGGTGACTTTTTAAGAACTGAAGAAGCAGCAAGGAAATAAGACAATAATCGTTTCATCTGATGTAGGGGTCACGTCCCAAGACAACACGTTGACCTGTCCCTATCTCCTAGGCCAACCATCGCTTAATGATCGATAGAGAGTGCATAAAATTCTTCCAGATAATGGAGGAACCTTGTGTGGAATGAACATCAATGTGTAGCCATGAAACAATATCTACGCCTTTTAGATATTTCTTTCAGAGAATTGAACTCCAGAGACTTGTACTAAAAGACCTCTCCAATAGGATTTGGCGGCGAGTGACTGAGTGAACCAAGGAATGTGTTTAATGCCCCATCCTCCGAACTATTTTGGCTTGGCTAAATTTTTCCATTTAGTGAGGTGAAAACCTGTGCCTTTCTTACCTCCTGTCCAGATGAATCTAGTGATCATGAGCTGGATACGTTGAAGCAAAAAGGTAGGTACTTTCACCAAGCTGAGCCAATAAACTGGTATACTTTGTAAAACTGAATTTGCTAAGGTAAGTCTACCTCCTAAAGAGAGCCAACAGAAGGTCCAGTTCCTGATCTTCTTGTCAATCTTCTTGACAAACCACATCCAATCATTTAATCTGTAATTATTTGGCTTTAGTGGAAAACCAAGGTACTTCATCCCTTGATCGAGAGTCTCGATCTTAATATTGAAAACTAAAAATAGGTGGAGCCTGAGATTTGGATCAATATTCTGAACAATAAAAACATATTTGTGGCAATTAATGGTCATCCCTGTAGCAGTGCAAAAATTGGAGAGAATGGTTTTTAACGTCATCCAGTATTCTAGTTTCCCAGAACCCAAGATGAGGACATCATCTACGAACATAAGGTGAGAGATAAAAGTGCTAACAACAACTTTGAGTCCTTGGAAAGTTCCTATTGCCACGACTTGTGTCATCATTCTACTGAGAGCTTCAATAACTAGGAAGAAAATTAAGGGAGACAGTAGACATCCTTGACGAAAACCCTGATGGCATTTAAAGAAATATGTTGGGACTCCATTCACTAGTACGACCATGTTAACAGAGGTAACACAGCCCATAATCCATTTTAAGACATTCTAGTCTAGTCCAATTTGGTCAAGAAGTAAATGGAGGAATTGCCAAGTAACAGTATCATAAACTTTTTTAAAATCAAGCTTTAAGATGACTGAGTTTTGTTTTTTCATCTTAGCTGAGTGGAGATATTATTATATGATGCCTACAACATCAAAAATCAACCTATCTTTCAAGAAGCCAAACTGTTCAATGGAGATGCAGTTGGCTAGTATATCTTTGATTCAAGAAGCAATAATCTTAGAAATAATTTTGTAGGTGAAGTTGTAAAGTGCAATGGGCCTGAAGTCATTAACACTGGTTGGGTTACTGACTTTGGGAATAAGAGTAAAGAAAGTTGCATTTAATGCTCCAAGGATATATCTAGTACTGCAGGATTCTTCCACGGCTTTGAGTAAATCCATACCCATTATCTCAAAGAAACTATGAAAAAGTTCCTGAGTCCAGCTATCTGGACCAAGACTTTTATCTTTAGGCATAATGTCAATAGTGTATTTTAGCTCTGTGAGTGTAACAGGTTTACCTATTTCCACATTGTCTGAATCCTTGAAGAAACGTGGAACCGTCTGGAGAACATCAAGTTGTATATCAATGTTCTCTGAATCATTGGCACTATACTATGATCTGAAATGTTTGAAGGCCAGCTTATGTAAATAAGAATTGATAGTTAATAAGTTCCCTTCTGCATCAGATAGGTCCCAAATAGAATTTTGGTTGCGTCTCTGAGTTGCATACTTGTGAAAGAAACTAGTGTTCTTATCTCCTTTCTCAATCCAAATCGCCTGACTCTAAAGTCTCCAAGTAGCTTCATCAAAGGACAAAATATCATTTTTCCTTTGTGTGAGATTTTGAAGTGTAACCAAACCCTCTACATCAAAAATATGGGAAGTAATACTTGAAAATAGATCATAAATTTGTTTTTCAATGGAAACAAGGTCAACGTTCAATTTCAGCTTCTTTTTGGTCTTCCATTTAATGACAACTTGCTTCAGATATTTGAGTTTGTCACATAGTAGAAGAGTAGCAGATGTACCAGACCATTCTTGTAAGTCTTCCCAGGTAGAGTGTACAAGTGATATGAAATCAGGATCCTCAGTCCATGAGTAGTTAAATTTAAAAGGGGTCGCCGAAGTCCGAGGAGGTCCATCGAATTGGAGACAGATCAGATGGTGATATGAGATTGAAGAGATTTCAACCCACAAATGAAAATTTTGATGACCATGAACCAGCCTAGAATCTAAAAGAAAACGATCTAGTCTTTACGAGATGCCATTGGATTCAAAT